>OY720457.1:35393135-35663135 GCA_963082715.1 Harpalus rubripes | reverse complement strand
AATTCGCGTCAAATTAGGGATTACCTAAACGAACGGTTTCCAAATCGGTGGATTGGTACTTATGGTCCTATTCCGTGGCCTGCAAAATCACCAGACCTTAATCCCCTGGACTTTTTATGGGGTTATGTTAAAGATGAAGTCTACAAAACTATCTACCCAGATATTCAGCATTTGAAAAATGCAATCGAAAATATTATTTCCCACATAGACGGCCGAAATTTAAGAAATGTAAGAAGTAATATGTTCAGAAGGCTGGAATTATATATAAATCAGCATGGCTATAATTTCGAAAAAAAATTATAAAATTTTTTAAAGCATCTAAATCTCCCAAACAATGATGAAAACAAAATATTCAATTGTTTTTGTTATAGCACTCTGATTACATGTAGAAATAAATATGAAAATAATAATTTTTCTTTTGCATTTTTCTCGTTTTTTTCGTTATGTAAGGGTATAAACATTTTATATCGTTGTATTCAGAAAAAAATGCTGAATCGAATAGGTGAATAAAAAAAGTAGGTTCTCATTAAAAATTAAAAAGTTAAATTCTGTATTTTGAGAACCACTGGTTGAAAAAAATAATTTTAATGCTCATTTTAATAGTCTTATAATATAGAAATTGTTTGCTAATTTAACCGAGTTCGTATCTCTTACGGTTCTTGAGATAGCAATAGTGAAACACTTAAATGGAACACCTTGTGTAGACTAAATTTATTTATCGAATACTTTATTCGGAAGTGAACATATCATGCCTAAGTATTAAATACGTAATATTATTTATTTTTGGCCAAAAATTGGCGGGAGGTTTCCCAGCTCCGAATTCCGGAAATTTTTGACAAGTTATGTAGCGCATTTTTCTGGACAGGATTAAGTAAAAAAGCTTTTGTTGCAATTACTTTGAATCTAAAATTTCTTGGACTATAAAACCTCTTTAAAATGAAAAAAAGGTAAATAAGAACTAATATATAATAATTAATGAATAATAATAAATAATTTGTAAAAAAAGTAATATATGTATATATATATATATATATATATATATATATATATATATATATATATATAATAATAATAATAATAATAATAATAATAATAATAATAATAATAATAATAATAATAATAATAATAATAATAATAATGATAATAATAAAATATGATTCAAATTAAGCATTAAGCAAATTTTCAAAAATTTACTCTGTTTCAGATGAAAGTTGTAGGGAATTTTATTCGCAACAAATTCAAAAATAACTATTTTTGCCCTAATGTTTATTGGTGGAGAGATATGTTGAAAAAACTGACCCCAAGATCGAAAACTTACTTTTTTTATTAGGACTCCTAAATATATAACTAGCTAAGAGCTAACTCTACCTAACGACTGCACTCAGATGTAAAATAAAATTTCTTACTGAGCACATATTATATGTATGTGTGGATAAAAATTGCTACAGTCATAGAACGGTTTTGAAATCGAGAAGCTTTTTTTGGTTTCCCGAAAAATTTAATTTTTAAACATATTGAAATGCATCGTGGGTTAATGTTTATTAACAAAAAAAACTGTCTTATTTTTTTATGTATCACGGAGCAAACGTCATATTAGAACTTAGGAAATAATCCAAAAAACATGCATTATTAAATTTGAAAAGCGCATGATCTTCATAGACAAGTGAGACAAGATAGGTAAGAAAGGTATAGTCTTTGGCCAAAAAATTCGATGATGAGTTTTTAATCAATAAGCACGTTTTAGTGTCCCTAGTATACGATTTTACTATTCTTACAATGAAGTCTGTGTGTGTGTATGTGTGTGTGTGTGTGTGTGTGTGTGTGTGTGTGTGTGTATGTGTGTGCGTGCGTGCGTGTGTGCGTGCGTGTGCGTGCGTGTATGTGTGTAGGTGTGTCTATATGTGTGTAGCTGTGTGTGTGTGTGTTTGTGTGTGCGTGTGTGTGTGGGTGTGGGTGCGGGTGCGTGTGTGTGTGGGTGTGGGTGCGGGTGCGTGTGCGTGTACGTGTGCGTGTGCGCGTGTGTGTGTAACAAAAATTTCGCCTGCGATAACTCTAATACTACAATTTCAAAAATTGTAATTCTTTCGTATTATTCTTCTTCGTTACATCCATATGAAGAGCTGATTCGATTTTAGTTACAATTGGTCACGCGAAAGTACCCTCATTTGAAGATTTTAACAGTTTTTCTTGAAAAAACTATGTTAAATATCATTTTTTCACATTTAATGTTATTATAAATATTAAAGAATATTTTATTCTCTATACGATTTGACTGCAGTTTATGCTTAATATTAAACGGATATAGAGTTAAAAAAGTATAAAGAAATTAAATTTCTTAAAGAAGCCATAGCTATGGAAACAGCTACTACATTAAGAAAATTCTGATTAAAAGATGTCAGTGTCAAGTGAAATTGACATAGTGTGTTTGTGTTTTAATTTTACTGGAAATATAGGATTTGTATAAAATACATACAACTGCCGGAAGGTAATGTGCTAGCCACATCAGATTTTTTGTTGTAACGTTGAATAAAAATACCTTCATTGCAACCACATATAATTTTTCTATGATTAAAAAATACATTTATTATCTCACTGTTTTTCTTTATTATCTCACGGATTTAGGTACCACAATGTGATTAATTCTGCTATTCTAATCATCTCAGCATGGTATCTCTCCTAATTTATAGAAGATATAATGAATCTAATTAATTTCTTAACTATGAATGTGGGAGGATGAAAATGGTGGTATTAAAGTCCCAAAGTCACGTGCGAAACCACGTGTCATACACGTGTTCATTTGCAGCTCACCTGGACACGTGCTGGACACGCGGACTAAAAGGATTTACAGACACCTGTACTAAAGATAACGTTCATTAAATACACACCGTAATGGAAGCAGAGGTGTGCTCATTCATTTGCTTCTAAATCTGGTATAGTAGTGGAAAATGATGCTATTCTTGTACAACGTACATTATACTCGTACACAGAGAAGGAAAATGCAAGCTTTCAAATTGTTGTGTCGGTGGTATATATCTGTGAAAAATTTGGTTAAAATTTAATGAGTTTCTAAATATTATGCAGATATACTTTTACACGACAACTGAAGCATTTAATTTCAAATGGATCTACAAATAATTACTGAGTTTACATGCAGTTTTGAAACCGTTTTTAGTTTTGAAAACGCCATGTATACAGTCTAAAAACGGTTTTGAATTATCTCAAACCAAAACTAACATTCATGGGTTGGACTTGAAAACTAGTTTCAAAACTACTCATGTAAACATTCAAAATTCAGTTTCGATACTGCGCATGCGTACAGAGCATAACGTTTCAGTCGCTTTGTGTTACTAACCTACAAATATACTGACAGTTGTGTAGTTTTAGTGCATAGTGGTATGAAGTATAAAAAATAATTGGAATAATAGCAAAACGAAGTATTTGGAGTGAAGAGGATCTGTCACTTACATCAGCTAAATGCACATGTGCCGAAACTGATTTCAAATCAATTTTTAAACTTGTTTTGAAATGTATGTAAACATTTTTGCATAATTTTGACTGAAAACTGAAACCATTTTCAAAACTGCATGTAAACGTAGTAAATATTACCTATATAAAAAAATTTACATGAAAATATTCTATGACCAGCCCGGTGTCATCCTGTTCTAAGCGATGTCCCAACTGATCCAACAATCAAGTTTAGTATCAACTGATCCAATGTATACCTAAACTTTTGACTCCCAAGAAGCACAAGGGATGACAGAAGTAGATTATTTATTTTTAGTTCATTTCTAGAGAGCAAGATATATGAAATAAATATAACACATTCGTGTTATTTATATTGAAGCACCACAAATGAAGAGCTAGTAATATGCTATATTTTTTCCGTCACCTTTAGGTAAGGAAGGTAGTCTTGGGTCAAAAAATTGATGATGAATAAGCACGTTTTAGGATCCCTAGAATACGATTTTACTATTTTTACGATAATGTATGTTTGGATGGATGTATGATGTATGGATGGATGTATGGATGGATGTATGGATGGATGTATGGATGGATGTATGGATGGATGTATGGATGGATGTATGGATGGATGTATGGATGGATGTATGGATGGATGTATGGATGGATGTATGGATGGATGTATGGATGGATGTATGGATGGATGGATGTATGGATGGATGTATGAATGGATATATGGATGGATGTATGGATGGATGTATGGATGGATGTATGGATGGATGTATGGATGGATGTATGAATGGATATATGGATGGATGTATGGATGGATGTATGGATGGATGTATGGATGGATGTATGGATGGATGTATGGATGGATGTATGGATGGATGTATGGATGGATGTATGGATGGATGTATGAATGGATATATGGATGGATGTATGGATGGATGTATGGATGGATGTATGGATGGATGTATGGATGGATGTATGGATGGATGTATGAATGGATGTATGGATGGATGTATGGATGGATGTATGGATGGATGTATGAATGGATGTATGGATAGATGTATGGATGGATGTATGAATGGATGTATGGATGGATGTATGATTGGATGTATGGATGGATGTATGGATGGATGTATGAATGGATGTATGGATGGATGTATGGATGGATGTATGGATGGATGTATGGATGGATGTATGGATGGATGTATGAATAGATGTATGGATGGATGTATGGATGGATGTATGGATGGATGTATGAATGGATGGATGTATGGATGGATGTATGGATGGATGTATGAATGGATGTATGGATGGATGTATGATTGGATGTATGGATGGATGTATGGATGGATGTATGGATGGATGTATGGATGGATGTATGGATGGATGTATGGATGGATGGATGTATGGATGGATGGATGTGTGGATGGATGTATGGATGTATGGATGTATGGATGGATGGATGTATGGATAGATGTATGGATGGATGGATGTATGGATAGATGTATGGATGGATGGATGTATAGATGGATGTATGGATGGATGGATGTATGGATGGATGTATGGATGGATGTATGGATGGATGGATGGATGTATGAATGTATGGATGTATGGATGGATGTATGGATGGATGTATGAATGGATGTATGGATGGATGTATGATTGGATGTATGGATGGATGTATGGATGGATGTATGGATGGATGTATGGATGGATGTATGGATGGATGTATGGATGGATGTATGGATGGATGTATGGATGGATGTATGGATGGATGTATGGATGGATGTATGGATGGATGTATGGATGGATGTATGGATGGATGTATGGATGGATGTATGTATGGATGTATGGATGGATGTATGGATGGATGTATGGATGGATGTATGGATGGATGGATGTATGGATGGATGTATGAATGGATATATGGATGGATGTATGGATGGATGTATGGATGGATGTATGGATGGATGTATGGATGGATGTATGGATGGATGTATGGATGGATGTATGGATGGATGTATGGATGGATGTATGGATGGATGTATGGATGGATGTATGGATGGATGTATGGATGGATGTATCGATGGATGTATGGATGTATGGATGGATGTATGGATGGATGTATGGATGGATGTATGGATGTATGTATGGATGTATGTATGGATGGATGTATGGATGGATGTATGGATAGATGTATGGATGGATGTATGGATAGATGTATGGATGGATGTATGGATGGATGTATGGATGGATGTATGGATGGATGTATGGATGGATGTATGGATGGATGTATGGATGGATGTATGGATGGATGTATGGATGGATGTATGGATGGATGTATGGATAGATGTATGGATGGATGTATGGATGGATGTATGGATGGATGTATGGATGGATGTATGGATGGATGTATGGATGGATGGATGTATGGATGGATGTATGGATGGATGTATGGATGGATGTATGGATGGATGTATGGATGGATGTATGGATGGATGTATGGATGGATGTATGGATGGATGTATGGATGGATGTATGGATGGATGTATGGATGGATGTATGGATGGATGTATGGATGGATGTATGGATGGATGTATGGATGGATGTATGGATGGATGTATGGATGGATGTATGGATGGATGTATGGATGGATGTATGGATGGATGTATGGATGGATGTATGGATGGATGTATGGATGGATGTATGGATGGATTTTTTACTTTAATGGATGTATGGAAAGAAGAATTAAATTAAATGGATATCGCAAGTAAAGATAAACCATAAAATCGACACTTCTTTGTTGTGAAGATCATTTCGATGAATATATTTAAATTTTTAGCTGGAAAATGATGATTCAGGCTACGGTTTCTTATACTGGCTAATCTTTATACTACTGGAGCATAAGAGAGACTGATAAATCCAGGATAAAACATTACTAGACGGTATTTCTTAAGACCACTACTGACGATAATATCAATCTCCAACTGAAGAGGTTCTATTCCAAACAATGTGCCGCTGCAATATGTTTTAATAATATTGTATTCTGTGTTCCTGACACGTAATAAATCCAAAAGTCAAAATATAAAAGTGTGTGTGTGTGTGTGTGTGTGTGTGTGTGTGTGTGTGTGTGTGTGTGTGTCGTAAGTGCAAGGTGTCAACTAAAATGGAAAAAAGAGAGAACGGGGAAAAAATTCCATAAAAATAGACAAAGCAAACATGTCGGATTTAAATAAATGTAAAAATAATACATGGAATGAAATTTATAATGAATTTAATTTAATTAATGTTGACATGTGTCAAACTCTAACATCGGTGGAGTAATTTATTCTGTAGATTCACTTAGCTAGTATTTTTATTATTGTTTTGTCGAAAATCTCTGGAATAAACTATTTTACTTCAAGGATAAATTTTACTTTGCTAGTACTTTACTTATCCAATTTTTATAAAACTGGGAATTAAACTATGAAATATAATGCTATAATAAATAACTAAGAACTACGCTAAAGAACCAAAAATCACGCTGCACTACGTGCCAGACCTTATGTCACACAGTTGTCATTAAAGTAATCATTGACGTCGATGTATGATACAATTGGGTTTTTTTCATCATCTTCCCAGTTTTATCAGTGGTTAATGTCTTTCTGACGTCACAGGCAGTGTAATTTGGCGCCAATTCAAAAAGAATACTTTTAAACTGCTACTGCGCTTGATATAAGTATACAGAAATTTAAACAGAAAATTATATTTAATAATACTGTAGAACGTACTTATTCGAATTTCAGAAGAAAAAAGATAAGTAATTTTTTTGCAATACCTCATTAATTACCGATATATTAGCTAACTGTAATTATAAATGCAGTCTCATTGTTACACATAAGACTTTCTGCTGCCTGGCTTGAGGTAAACAATCTCTTTGACACTTCAGAATTAACATGTTTTGTTTATCAAATGTCAATACCATAGCCATCTTGAAAGCCAACTTTCTATTTATAATAAAACTCTTTAGAATTATACTTCGTTTCACGTAAGAAAATAGTGCTGGGAAGATAGGTGCAATTTGATATTGTTGTTTGATTGGCTAATATCGGGATATTCCCCAATCAAAAATCATGATCAAACTGTACCTATCTTCCTATCACCATTTTCTTACGTGAAACGAAGTATAATAAAATTTGTACAATCTGTGTACAAAGCAGATTGGCATACCCAGCAATGGCTAATATGTCATGATGATATATTTATTTATTTTATTTTAAATTTGTAATTACATATTTTTTACGGTTGCACAAAAAATATTGTCTTCACCTTGTCCGCAAAATCCTTTAGCGCCCTCGAGATTGTCCTGCCTCGGCCGCAAGCGGCCTGGGCGACAATAATTTTTCTCTCCGTACATTATAGAATTATTTCGCGACTTTGATATACAAATAACTATTATGTTAAGATATTGACAAAACAGTCAATGAAAACTAACAATATAAATAATATACTAAATATAATTTTTTATAACCATGATCATATTTAGCTCATATACATATCTTGCTCCCTTAAAATAGATTTAAAATAAATATTCTAGTTCTATAACTCTCCTCCCTCTGTGAATAAGATATACGAGTAGATACTTCTTGAAAATCAAAGGATACACTAAAATCGGTTATAGGATCAGCGTCAAGTCCAAAGTTCTAGAAATGCTACAAGTATATAGAAACAAAGATGAAAGCATTTAGTTATCATGAATATTAACCACGTTTTAAACAAAATGGATAAAAAAAATTAATAAATAAAAATAAGATATTTCTTGCAGAACGCGATAAAAAAAACTTTCAGCATGGAATTTGCATTTACTTCTTTTTTGAACTTAGGTTTGGCGTCAAATTTAATATGCCGTGATCATAATTTTTTTTTACTTTAATTCAGTGAAATAATGTTTCAAATAACATCTTCATTCTCTAACTCTAATTCTTTAAAAATGCCTCACAAATCAACTGGTAAAAGAATGAGTGTAGTAAGTAATATATACGTATTTATTATCTTTGGCCTTACAGTAATAACTCTCCCATCCACTTAATATTAATAACTGGCAAAACCATAACTAGATGAATCGTAACTACCCCTGATGATGAATGATAAGCGAGCAACCCCTACAACAGCTAAACACACACAAAACACTAGGATGACAGCGAGGGGAGTCAAGCAACGATCAGCGTGCCGAGAGCGGACAATGTAATTATTATAACAAAGCCAATTACTCCGACAGACAATGAGGCATCCCGGGAATCCTTACCCACTACCCCTTGCACAGGGTAATTCAATGTGGGATGGTTTGAAAGATGGGAAAATATTACCAGAACAGTTTAGATTCTATTATATTAACAAATAAACTATTACTAATAAAAATGTTCGGAGTTTATGCTGCACAATCAATATGTAAATACTTGGTTCAAATGTTTCTTGGCCTTTATCGAAGGTTTAAAGTTTAAACGTATTAACTGTCACCCGACTAACACATTATAATAATACTATATTCTTTATTAATGTGATTATAGTCGCCTGCTAGTCTGGAGTTCAGAATACCTGTCCAAATGTACTCGTATGTACATAGAAAAGAAGAAATACAATAAGACAAAAGCTACAATGCAATGTAAGTGGTACGTCTATAATAAACTATATCGAATAAAATTTTTATTAAAAAAAATATTTCCATATTTGGTTTTACATTTTAATCACGTCTAGAATTTTGTTGTGAAACAATGGACATATGGCTCACGATATTTTCATGTAAAATTCTTGTATAGGATGATCCTAAATTAAACAACCAAACTTAAAATTTAAATAAATGATCTAAAAATAAAAACTATAAATGGATGTAAGCAAAATCTTGAAAATGCTTCGTTTCAGAGACGAAATTGGTTGAAACAGTTTCGTATGTTTTCAAACCGATCCGCTAGGCTTGTTTGAAACAGTTTAGAGTTATTTCGTAGTAGAGGGGGTAAACATCAAGAACACGGAACACCGGTAAAGGTGCATTCACAATTGAAAATTAGATTTATGGTTTTTGTTTAGGTTTAAGCAAGTCATTCATAAATGTAAGTTTAAATTTATTGATATGTACAGACATCTGTGTAAATGCTTCAAAAACAAGATTAAAATAAACAAGGCACCTGTGCGCCGTGAAACTGTCAATCGCTTGGCATTATTGGTTATATTTCAGCAATTATAAGTTATGACAGTCTCCATGTTCTTCTCGCATTTGTTTAAAAAGCCGAATCCACCAAGTAGATACTAAATAAAAATGGGTGTATATATCTATATCATTTCAGACTCGTTCTCATTGGTGAAGTTTGTGACGTCAAACTAAATCATAAACCTTAACTTTGCAATGTTTATCTTTATGATTTGGATTTAGAGACCCTAAATTCAGAAGTATGAATGGAGTCATTACATAATATGAGTCCAAAGTCTTTAAATCTAAAGTATAAACCATAAATCTAAACCCAATTTTCATTTGTGAATGCACCTTAATGAATCTTAACTGCGTGGTGCAAATGGTTTTAGTTATATAACAATGAAATATGAATTAATTTTTATATTTTATTGTACAAAATTAAACATCACAATAGGTACGTATTTTCGTACAAAATTGGAAAGTAGCAAATGTTTCTGGTTATAATTATGATAAAAAAATAAAATAAAAATAAATTTGAAAACTATATTGTGAAAACTTTAAATGAAAATTAATTCAGGCCTCTGAAGTAAAAACACCGGAACAGTCGAACAGTGCTGTGTTGCAACTGGTTACTGCATGTACTTATGATAAAGCGGAGCCACAAGGTAAAATAAACGTGATACGGTTTATCTACTAAAATTTAGTACCAGCAACCAGCAGCAAATATTTTTTATCAATATTTGACTAATTTTAGTAATCACAACAAATTTTTTTTTTATCAAGCATGCTTGTCTACATGTTCAAAGTCATCATTTTCAGCATATTTTGAATATAATATTGTGATATTGAATTTTGTGCAATAAAATATTAAAATTGATTCATATTTCAATGTAATAAATTTAATTATTTGCACCGCGCCAGTTACGTCTTCTCATGCGAATATCTCTGAAATTTGTTCACTTGTTTTTAGATTCAGTACTTAATTTTAAAATTTGGCACTTGTACCTATATTTTTTGGTACTTAAATTCCCTTTAACTTAAATTATTTAATTCTAATTGGAATCCTTTATTGCCGTAGTCCTTCCTCGTACAGACCGGCCAACAATCGCAGGGATACAAGATAATATTGGTGTTATCAACATGTATCCCTCAATATAGCAACAAGTTGATGGAAACTCATCAACATCGTGCAGCATGATATCAAAACTCAGTGTGGACGGTGTTGTCAAAAAGTTGCGTTGAACCAAAGTAGTGAGGTTTGATTTTAGAAGTTATATTTATTTAGTTTGTACTTCTTTTGAAGATTTTAGGTGCTACCAAACAAAGAAGTTCTTCGAAGTCAAATTTTTTTAATCTAACAAAATTGCGGTACGAGCTACCATCGTTGAAAATTCAGACACAAAGCACTGAACTTGGTTTAGACGCACAACTGGTTTTGGTTTAGACGCGCAATACTGTTGTGTACATGTATCCAGAAATAAGTTGCTGTGCCCAACAGAGGTGTTGCCAACATCCATCAACTTATTTCCATTATTATGTTGGCCGGTCTGTACCTGCCTTTATTCTTTACATAGGTGTATTATGTAGATCACAGGGGCGTAGCTAGCGCCATATCCGCCGTATCAATTATATGGGGCCCACCGGTTAGAAGGGCCCACCGACCTCTACTATCTTTCAAGAAATTTTCTCTAAATTAAAGTTAATTAAAAATTATTTGAGAACTTCAATGATGCAAGAAAGATTATCCGATTTGTCCATTTTATCAATAGCAAACGAGGAGCGTAGAAATTTAAAATCGTTCTCAAATATTTATTTATTTATTTATTTATTTGTTAATCACTCAACAGGAACAGATGTTCCCAATTACAGAGGATTATTGACAAAATAAAGATAAATACAGTGTAGTTACAAAAAAACTTTGAAATAATGATGTGACAATATTATAAATAGAAATAACTCAATTTAATTGCTAAAAATCGGACAAGAAATAGTTCATAATTTGTTTTCCAAATTTGGACTGAGTATCATAGAAAATGTCAAGATTGTTAATGTATATGGACACAGTGTTGAATGTAGCACACAACTGTCTAATTGGAGATCGAAGTTCATAGTTTGTTCTAGGGATGCTGTATATGAAGGTTAATTTACGCCGAAAACCTAAGCGAGGTACTCCAAAATGTAGGCAAGCTAGCGAATGAGCATCATCAATTAGATTATTAACAAGTTTATAGAGATATAAACATGATTGGATTTTTCTACGGCAGTCCAAAGAAATAACATTGAACTCAATTAGACAGTTGGAGTAATTACAGATCGTATCAATGCGACGATGGTGGAATTTAGCACAACAATACCATATAAATTTTTTCTGTATACTCTCCAGAGCTTGTACATGTTTAATATATACAGGATTCCAAATTTGTAATCCATATTCCAGTTTACTACGCACAAATGAATAATACAAAGATTTGAGAGTCTGTAAATTATAAAACGCTTGTGTATTACGAATTATGAAGCCAAGATTTCGGTAAGAAGCTTTTCGAATATCATTAAAATGGGGTATAAAGCTAAGTTTAGGATCGAACAGAATTCCTAAATCTTTGAATAAAGTTACTCGCTCCAAAATTGTGTTATTCATTTGATAGTTAAACGGTATAGTTGTTTGCTTTAAAGAGTCGGTCATAATTTTACATTTACTAAAATTAAATAAAAGCTTTGAGGCTAAAGACCAATCAAGAACATTATTAATGTCAGTTTGTAATAAAACACAATCATTAGCATTGTTAACAATTCTGAAAAGTTTCAGGTCATCTGCATATAAAAGAACGTTAGAATGTTGAATAATATTAGTGATGCTATTGATGAAGAGAAGAAATAGTAATGGCCCTAAATTAGACCCTTGCGGGGCACCAGAGGTTGCGTAATAACATTTAGAAGTAATACCATCAACACGAACACAAAGCTCGCGATTGCTCAGATATGACGACATGAATTGTAGCAAGTCATCAGAGAATCCAAAATCAAAATGGAGCCTACTTAGTAATATAATGTGGTCGACTTTGTCAAAGGCTTTCGCAAAGTCAGTATAAATAACATCTACTTGAATGTTGTTATGTAGTGAATTAAGTGCTGTATCCAAATATGGAAAAGCTTATTAATATTTTCGCTGAAAAAAAAAGTTAGAAGAGTAAAATTATAAATACATTTTCACTTTGTACCTGTACATCTTCCCATGTAAGGATATTAACCAATATGTCTTGAAATAATTGAAAATGAGTATCTACATTTCTATGTTACGTACTATTAATTTTTATTTAAATTACTGCTTGTTCCGTTTTATACTAAGACTGTTAAGTAATTTATTTAATTTATAAATCTAATATTTATTTTCTGTTTTTGTAATTTAGTACAAAAATTGTCAATGTTTATAAAAATATCTACATATTAAGAATATTCTACATTTCCAATTTCTATCTGCGATTATTATTTTATTACTGAGAGAGGGGGGGGCTCCTTAGCAATCCTTGATACAGGGCTCATCAAATGCTAGCTACGCCACTGGTAGTTCATTAGAAATGTTATCCACTTTTCAGTTTGGTCCCCACTGATCACCTTTTTAATGTTTCTGTAAATTATTTACCAACAATTCGCTACTTATGTTTTATTATTGTTACAAAAAACCCCTGTAGGTACAACATGCATTTTCAAACATTGTTGGTTTAGTTGTAATATTCCTCCCAAAATAAGTGAAATATTGGAAATAGTTAATATTAAATCTTATATAAATTTGGTGGATGCCATCGTTCCAGTGTATTAATATACACTTGAACGAGAACATCCACCAAATTGTGTAGAGATCAGCAGCTCCCAAAGGAGTTAAAATGAAGTGTAGATCTAATAACGAAGAATTAATGAGAAGTGTGAGGGTTATAAAGTGTTCTGTAAAGTAGAAATCGCGGTTTATTGTACTGCTATCTGCTATTTCTACCCACATGTTACATGATCACGGTCTTCAGGGAGATTCAATCGTGTAGTATTAATGTTGACACATCGCAGAATATATTTATGAAACATTGTTTCTTCTTTCTTGATATTAAAGTTATTAAAATATTAATTTTATACATTTCTCAAAATGATTATAACATTACACAAGGCTTAATGATTATTAATAATAAAACAATTTTGTATCCCGTTACAAGTTTGGTGTTGTACTATTTTCCCAAAGTATAAATCTTAAAGTATTAGTGTTATGTATAGTTTAGCTATCAATGTAATATTAAAAGATATGAGAAAAGCTTACTTACTAAACTATTTTAAAGAGAATAAGACTTGATAAAAACAATTCCATCCATTCAAGAAGTATAAAACATTAAACTAATAAGGAATAGTCTATGTAATAAGCAGACTTTGTTTTAATAACAATGTAGTACCTTGCCTCTTCTAAATCGTTATTTGTATATTTAGAGCGAAACGTGATACTTTAAGAAAGAAATTGATAATTTGTTGAAATCATTAAAGGCACACACTATTTTCTACGTTCGTTCAAAATTATTCATCATTTTTCATTAAACTGTTTCCCAGATATAATGTGTATGGTGCTCAAACAAAAAAAAAACCTTCTCTGTTTAAAATGACATATTCTAGTTCGCTTATATATGCTAGAATAAGCTTCGTTCTGAAACAATTTTTAGTGATATTTTGTTATTTGATTGCATTTTAAATACACAAAATATCTAGACAATGGACAAAATAAAACCACAAATCACTGTCATCAACTTATTTTTCTAAAAATATGAAATGTGTCAATTATTTTTAAAAATTGAATAAAACACTCGTTACAGTTGGGAGTCCGAATTTCTAACTCGTGTTAGAATAGGTTACCCTCTATAACCAGGCGTGAAGTGGTGCCGGAATGCAGCGGAACGGCGTTGCGGTACTTTTTTCCACAACCGGAACGCGTACCGGTACCAGTTGTTACTTTTTTATATCTTTGAGTTTAATTGAATGATTACAGATATATATGTATAAGATTAATTTTATTATACATAAATTTGATAACTTAATTTAAATAAAACGTCAAAAATATCATATTTTTAATCAGGTAATCTAACATGACGTCATAAGCAGGGGGCAGGTGTGATTTTAACTTCACTTTTGAATATTTATTAAAATTATTTAATTATATATATTTATTTCTTGCATCTTTGATCCAAGATGGCGGCTCACGCCGAGACTCCTTAAGGTCAAGAACCTGAATTTTTCATCCCCATTTTGACCTAAACAACATATATGTTAAAATCGTGTCTACATCACCTTAGGGTAAAAACCTCTATTGACTAAACTATGACTACGTTTAAAGTTTAGTAAATCCCTTGTCAATCTTCGAAATAAACAATCGAGATTAATATTTCGAGCCGCTTGAAAATGTCAAGTCAAGCCTATAAAATAACAGGCTTGGACTTATGAAGCGGCTTGACTTCTGTCGAAATAAACACTGAAGCTTCAAATGATGGAGCTACGCATGCGCACATCCGCAATATGTTGGAGTGTTAATAAATTCATATCATTTGGTTATTTGTATTTTACCTCATTTTATAAAAGTCGCGACGTAAAACTTAATAAAATCGTCCAAAAACGAAATATTTGGAGTGATAAAGAAACAAAAAAAAATTTATATGTTTTTAAAAGAAAAATCAAATAACAACATGACAATTTTTAGATTTTGAGATTACATATTCAGCATGAAATTAGATAATATACCTCTCGCCATCTGTCTGCATAATCTAGTATTTAACTATCTTTTTTTAGTCGATATACGCATTTAAAGTAGATTGAAAATAAGTCAAACCTAATTTCAATCCGCTGAGATAAACCAATAGGATTTTTCAAGTCTTAACATACTTGAAGCCGCTTGAATTTTCGAGATAAACGTAGTCTATATGATAAATATTTTGATAATTTTTCCATCGCTCTATCATTGACTAAAATATGTATACAATTTATTTCTGACAGCTGCCCCCTGCTAAATTTATTTGTTATGGATTGATCTATTGAAAAAATAAAAATTAAAGGGGGGGCACTGTCTATAACTTATGTTTTAATACACTATTATAGGTGTAAAAACTGCAAATCCTTCTGTCACCTGGAAAATCAATATTCTGTTCTAAAATGATAGCTTGTAAAACCTACTTTCAAAACGGACGTAGAAAAAATGAATTATGTATTACATTTCTGTACCATATCTATTGGTTGTATGCTGTTGTTGAAAATAGGTGAAAATATTTTTTTAGAAAAATTGCTAGGCCTAAGGCGTGAAATTTTTAAAAATTTATCTAATTATAGAATTATAAATAATAAAATTATACTTTTAAACAGTCAACTGTTCAAAGCAATGAGAACGAAAGAGATACAGACAGATCTTTCGCTCTTGTTACTTCGCAAAGATGACATCACGGTCACAATAATTTTAATGCAGATTTTCACGAATTCTATAAATATTTTACAAATTTGAAAGGAAATATATATATATATATATATATATATATATATATATATATATATATATATATATATATATATATATATATATATATATATATATGTATATATACAAGGTGGTGGCGGTTAGGGGTGAACATAGGGATTTAACATGGGATTTTAGTTTTTTGCAATTTCCTGCTCTCCTGTTCTTTTTACGGCAAAAACTGTAGAGTACAAAATTGTTCAGAATTAAAAATTGCATACAAAAATGTATTTACATTTATTATTATCTTTTTGGTTTCTTCACAATTTTAAAAAGAAATTTCAAAATTTCTGTTATTTTGTAGCAATAGCCATGGAATTTATTTTTTTCTGGTTGTCAAAAATTATTTATAAACGTCAACCATGCGTTAATCTAACTTAAAAATTAAATAAAAACAAACCACTTTTAATTTTAATAATAATAAACCAATTCCAAATGTATCAACTACGTAGAATTTTAATTTAACAGGAGAGCAGGAAATTGCAAAAAACTAAAATCCCATGTTAAATCCCTATGTTCACCCCTAACCGCCACCACCCTGTATATATATACAGTAAGAGCAGACACAATTAAAGAAATTATATATATATATATATATATATATATATATATATATATATATATATATATATATATTGTAATGTGCAGGCGCCCGCCGTCGCCGCCACTGTCACCGCCGCTGTCGCAGAGACGAGCGAGTGTCCATTTTTAGCGATGACGCGACAGACTCGTCGGAACCTGCTTAATTACGCGGTTGATGTAACCCTTAGACCAGGAATAGAGGGGGAGACAAGGCATAAGTCACGCGTATATTTCCAAATCATCTGAGCTATTTTGAACCTTATTGAAATGTCAAAATCAGCCGCAAAAGGCTAGTCGACCAGTTAAATACTGTTATGTTACAGTTAGCCAAATCTAAATAAATACTTGATTATCCATAACTACAAATTATCTTGATTTTGTTTTATAAAACTAAAATAAATACGAAAGAATATGAATAAAGGAAAACGTAATGTAAATAACGGACAAGTTAAAACGGTAGGTGACGCTTGTTGACATTGAAAACTTATTCGTTCGACTGCACACGTATATAACATATTTGGCCGACTAGCCTTTTGCGGCTGATTCTGACAGTTCAATAAGGTCGAAAATCGCTAGGATGATTTGGAAAGTCGTCTTATGGCGAAATACATAGCATGCCCTGTCTCCCCCTCTATTCCTGGTCTAAGATGTAACCTATTGTGTTTGAGTTTTTATCTAGAATAGTGTTCTAGTAAGTTCTCGAATACAAATGCCAAAGTATATAAGCACCGTTAGCGAAGGTATTGGGCGGTCTGATATAAATAAGCGTTGCGTGTTAAACAGTTGGTGATTAAACAGATAGTCGACAAGTGGTAAACATAAATAAATATAGTTGTATAATAGTACATTAAAACACAAGTATCATAAGGCAATCTGTTAACGTACGAGTCCAAGTTTGGAAAACGAGCCGCCAGGCGAGTTTTACAAAGGACGAGTGCGTCAACAGGCCTTATGATACATGTTTTTTATACTATTTTTTCTATTGAGGTAATTTTACAATT
This sequence comes from Harpalus rubripes, assembly GCA_963082715.1. Lineage (NCBI taxonomy): Eukaryota > Metazoa > Arthropoda > Insecta > Coleoptera > Carabidae > Harpalus > Harpalus rubripes. The sequence goes on along the minus strand of OY720457.1, from coordinate 35,645,395 downwards.
AGATTTTTTAAAAAAGGACTTGTCAAAAGTATGGGTTGGTGTTTTTTTATCAGTTATGTTGGTAGCGCTTCCCGCTAAAAATTGAAATTTCACATTTTGACAGTTTGTGTATCTTGTGATTTTGTCTGATTGTTTACATTAAAACATTGTATCAAGCATTATACAATTATGAAAGAGGAAAACCAATACATACAGTGAACTCCAAGGTTTATTAATGAACCATCCTGATTTGAGTTATCGGTGGTTCGTGTTGGTTACTATCATAAATAAAACTTGAATATGGGATTGAAGGACGTTATGTGGACCATCGAGCCTTTTTATTGAGAAAACAACATATAAATAAAACTCTTTAAATCATGAAATACTTTAATGAACAATTTATTATTTATTAATTACTTTCCACTATTTTGTCAACACTCACTGCTCAGTTGCACAGATAACGGCAACAGCTGTTCTTACACTTTTTAATACAAAACATATATGGCATATATTCGATAGCTCGCCACAACATGGAACTGGAAATCATGGATTAAAAAGTCAACTTTTCATATTTGTTTGCTAGTAGCCGCCACAAATTGAGTAGACAGTGTCAACATTTTCAAGTAACGTGCATCATACATTTCATAACCTGCATGGAATAACAATACAGTCAATTCAAAATTGCATTACCATAAATGTAAATTGTAATAAATAAAACTTGCCGTTTTAATTATTTTGACAAAGTAAACCTGAGCGCATTGTTTCTTGTTTCATAATTTTTTAGTTGAAATTTGAAATTTTAACTTCACAGATTCTTATTTTTTCTTAACTAACACAGCTATAGCTATAAATTTCTTTTCTTTCTAGTCCTATCACCTAGAGAAAGGATAAAAATCCTCAATTAGAAATAATATTTTAACACAAACAATTTACCATTTTGAGGTTCTGTCAGTTATGAAAGCATGACTACCACCTGTAGAATACAAAAGGCGCCAAAAACAGTACGTTTATAGATTTTCTAAGCGTCGTGTTTTCAGTGAAAAACAGTGCTTTTATAGAAACATAAGTGTTCGTTCGTTTAGCAATTCTGTTAAATGTTTAATTTCAGTGTGACAATATTTTATGTACAGTTACTTTAGTTTTCGTGACGAGACCATTTAAGCTCCCAAGTGTCAGTTGCACCTATTCAAACTTATTCTTGGAAGGTCCAGTTTGGGTATTTTTCATATTCGATTGCAGGTGTTCAGCAGACATCTGTTTAAAATTCCACATTTCTGCATTTTGTACGCTGACCTTGAGCTATCTCGTCGCTCTGTGCTATCCCTCCTCTTCCACTCACCCTTCTGGTGGGGGTTGTTTCTTATTTTTGATTGGAGGCGATATTATTGTAAAATCTCTCTTGTCTAGTTTTAAGTGAGTTAGTAACAGCTACTCAAACAGCTAACATCAATCAATATATTTATCCGTTCGTATAGTTTAGTAAGATTTGTTATTTCGTGTGTTGTATTTAAAATAAAACCTTTAAAAGCAGTGAATATTTTAATTTTGAGAAAACTCGACACACCCTCAACATGGTCCTTCGAACCAGATGTGAAGCAGCGATAAAAAGTGTCAACTAGGAGAGCCTGTGCAGCAGCGGTCCAAAGTGCCAACTAGGAGAGCCTGTGCAGCAGCGGTCCACAATTCACCAGACGCAGTTCACTTCTTCGGCGAGTCTACCACCAGGTTAGTCTCCAATCATCCTTTCTCTTATTTTTGTCTACCTTTCTTATTATTCCCTTACTACGGCTATGGCGGATGAAAACAAACAACTTAAAGCCAAACGAGGCACTATCAAACGGGCACTCACGCGATTTAAATCCTACATCGATTCACTCCAAGACGATAACGTAGATATTTTAGAATTGCAAGAACGAAGATCTAATTTCAAGCCACTTCTCTCACAATATAATGATATTCAAGATCAAATAGAAATACTGGAAGAAGACGAAGGTTCTGATAAAGCTACAAAAGAAAGAGAGAAATTCGAAAATCTATATTACCAGTTAAACAGTAAAGCCGAGAAGATAATTAAACAAAACTCCACGAATTCAGACTCGCAATCATTTCGTAACTCTCTACGTTTGCCAGAAGTTAACCTACCAAAATTCACGGGAAATTATCAAGAATGGTACGACTTTTACAATTCTTTTGAGTCTTTAATCAATTCAAATAAAACTTTATCCAAGATTCAAAAACTGCAATACTTAAAATCAGTACTTAGTGGCGAAGCGGCTGAAATTCTTTCCTCATTGGAAATAACAGACAAAAGTTACGATTGCGCGTGGGAAATGCTCAAGGAGCGTTACGACAACAAAAGACTTATCATAAATAAGCATATTCGGTCTATTTTTGATTTACCGGTACTAATCAAAGAAAACCATGCTATATTACGTCAAATAGTAGATGGTGTCACAAAACATATTCGTATTTTAAAATCATTGGAGCGGCCAACTGATAGTTGGGATGACCTCATTATTTACACAATTTCAAATAAATTAGATTCAACAACAATTAAGGAATGTAAGTCTTCTTTAAGCAAAGACAAAATACCAACCTTAAAAGAGCTAACCACCTTTTTAACGAAAAAATGTGAAATTCTAGAAGTAATTTCTCGGAAAAATCAACCTGCCATCCCTGCAAACAAAGTTACAAATTCAAATAATCAGAAACGGCAGACATGTTTACTAAGCAACCATGGCGCGGCAAACAAAATGTTTTGTACATTCTGCAATAAGGATCACTCCATCTATAACTGCATGAAATTCAAAGGCCTTACAATAGAAGATCGCATAAAAGAAGCACAATCTAGAAATTTATGCATGAATTGCTTAAGAAAGGGACATAGTGTAAAATTTTGCTCTTCCGGTTCCTGTCGTAAATGCCAAGAAAAGCATAACACGCTACTTCATTTAAATCGCCCACAAGAAGATCCACCTGTTACGAGCGGGAATCCTGCATTACAATCGAATTGCTCACAAGAGGCAACACCTACTCCTTCCTTTCACGCTTCTTTAAGGGCGCCACAAGTTTTACTTTCTACGGCTATTGTAAACATTTCTGACGTTGCTGGCAACAATCATCACTGTCGCGCGCTACTCGATTCTGGATCTCAATCATGTTTTATAACAAAGTCGTTCGCTAAACGCCTGAATTTACCAACTACGCCGGTAAATATTCCGTTGTCAGGCATAAATCAAACACAGTCAAATGTATGTTCAAAAACCACTGTGATTATTAAATCTTGCTACAATTCTTATAAAAGGCGAGCTGATTGTTTAATCCTCGATCGTATAACAGAGCAACTCCCAGTAAAATCAATTAATGCTAATGAGATTAACATACCGAAGAATATCAAATTAGCGGATCCGAACTTTTATATTTCAAACTCAATTGACCTCCTAATCGGCGTCGAACTATTTTGGGATCTTCTCTGCGTTGGGCAAATAAACCAAGGAAAACAACAACCATTGTTTCAAAAAACCCAGCTAGGTTGGATTGTTTCAGGGCATACAACGTCAAATTTGAGTCCGCCAAGTAGTACGTGCAATCTTTCTGTTGATTCTTTGCTAAATGAAAAATTAACGCAATTTTGGAACATAGAAGAATGCTCTGACAAAAATTACCTTTCATCAGAAGAAATTTCCTGTGAAGAACATTTTCTAAGCACACATCACAGAAATGAAGACGGTCGTTTCATCGTTAAAATTCCCTTCAAGGAAAACAGTATCTCATCTTTAGGTGAATCAAGAGCTCAAGCTGAAAAACGTTTATTTGCACTTGAACGCAAATTTCATAGAAATCAAGATATGAAAGATTCTTATAAAACTTTTATACATGAATATGTCGAACTCGGGCACATGATTCTTGTTTCTCCAGAAAACATTCAATGCAACACTTCACCAGCCTTTTACCTACCACACCATGCGGTCATAAAGCAATCAAGTTTAACCACTAAACTCCGGGTGGTCTTTGACGGCTCCGCTAAATCTTCATCAGGCATTTCTGTCAATGATATTCAAATGGTAGGCCCTGTATTACAGCAAGATTTAGTTTCCATTATTCTACGTTTTCGAATGCATAAATACGCCATCACCGCAGACATCGCCAAGATGTACCGACAAGTCCTCATCGATCCTTCGCAAAGACATCTCCAACGCATTTTGTGGCGAGACAACCCAACTGACGAAATACAAACCTACGAGCTCGCAACAGTCACATACGGCACAGCATCAGCTGCTTTCCTAGCTATTCGTGCTCTCCGTCGTTTAGCTGAAATTGAGCAAAACAATTATTCCGTGGGTTCGGAAATAGCGCTTCGCGACTTCTATGTGGATGATTTGTTAACCGGTGCTGATTCAAAGGAAGAAGTAGTTCACATTCAACAAGAACTTTGTCAAATGCTTGCCAAGGGAGGATTCATTTTGCGAAAATGGTTTTCTAATGTTCAAGAAATCATGAATAATTCTGAATTAAGCACAATTAATTTGGATAAAACCCAAACTGTCAGCACTCTTGGGCTCCAGTGGAACGCTCACGATGACATTTTTTTGTTCTCGCAACCGGAATATCACACGAATACCAAAATCACCAAGAGAAAAATTTTGTCAAACATTTCACAAATTTTTGATCCCCTTGGATTAATCGGACCTATCATCACTACGGCAAAGATAATAATACAACAATTATGGCAAAGTCAAATCACCTGGGATGAATCCGTACCAGTCGCAATACACACTCAATGGATTAATTTCGAGAAACAATTAAGCGATTTAAGTGCTCTTCATATTCCGCGCTGCGTGGTTCCGATAGAAGACGATATTCATATAGAACTACATGGTTTCGCCGATGCCAGCGAGCGTGCTTACGGTGCTTGTATCTATGTCCGTGTTACAAATAGCCAGAATCAGCATTCCAGCACTCTATTATGCTCCAAGTCCAGAGTAGCTCCATTAAAAAACATATCACTTCCTAGGTTGGAGCTTTGTGGTGCACTTGTACTCGCAAGACTCATGAAGAAGGTAGCATATGCATTAGGTCGGAAAATTGACCGCATTCTCTTTTGGACTGACTCTACAATAGCACTCGCATGGATCAAATCAACAGCACGCAATTGGAAAACCTTTGTTGCGAACCGCGTCGGAGAGATTCAAGATCTTTCAAACCCAAACGACTGGCATCATGTGAAAACTCACGACAATCCAGCAGATTTGATTTCAAGGGGTAGTAAGTAAGCAACTTTATTAAATTCCAACTTATGGTGGCATGGGGCGCCATGGTTGCTTAGCGATTACTCAGAAAATGTAAGTCAATCAAATTCATTGAAATATGAGCATGAGATGCCGGAACAACGTACAAACGCATTAATCATTACACACGCTTCAAATAGCAGCGAGGAGATATTCAAATTTTCGCAATTTTCCAAACTAACTCATGTCACAGCATATTGTTTACGCTTTATTAACAATACAAAATTAAAAAACCCTTCTGAGAGAACCAAAGGTCCCTTATCAATATCCGAGATTTGCTCTGCTACAAATGCTTTATTAAAAATAATTCAGGCATCTTCATTCGCAGATGAAGTACACAATTTAAAGCAAAACAAGAGCGTTAATAAAAACAGCAAATTACTGTCACTTAACCCGTTCTTGGATGACAATGGAATCATACGGGTTGGTGGGCGATTACAAAATGCATCCATTCCTACTGCACAGAAGCATCCAATCGTTTTGCCCAAAACTCATATATTTACGAGATTATTGGTGGAATATGAGCACACACACAACCTACATGCCGGCCCACAAGCAACTCTTACGATCATAAGACAGAAATATTGGATAATAGGAGGCCGCGACTTAGTTCGGCAAGTAACACGAAAATGTATAACATGCTTTAAGGTCAAACCACGAGGGACACAACCTATAATGGGTGCATTACCACAACAAAGAGTAACACCATCGCGTCCATTCGCACAATGCGGTGTAGATTATTTTGGACCAATAAATGTTCGCGAAAACAGAAAACGAAATTATAAGACACATAAAACCTACGGCGCAATATTTATATGTTTAGCCACAAAGGCTATCCACATCGAGCTTGTCACTGACTTAACAACGGAAGCATTTTTGGGTGCTATGAAACGATTTATGGCGCGTAGAGGCAAACCGCAGGATATATTCTCTGACAACGGGACGAATTTTGTTGGGGCCAGCCATGAACTTCGTAAGCTTCGAGACATGTTTATTGAAGATTCATCAAAAAATGAAATAATCACAGCAATGATTTCGGACAGCATCAACTGGCATTTTATACCACCGAAGGCTCCACATTTCGGCGGTATTTGGGAAGCCGCGGTTAAATCAACAAAATATCACATTCGTCGCGTGATAGGAAATGCCTGTTTAACCTATGAAGAAACTTACACATTCCTGGTACAAATCGAAGCTGTACTAAATTCCCGTCCTCTGATCCCTCTTTCTAACGACCCCAACGATTTTGCTCCTTTAACTCCTGCTCATTTCCTGATTGGAGACTTGCTTACCTCTAACGATGAACCAGATTTATCTACAACCTCCATTAATCGATTGTCGCGTTGGCAGCACATTGAGCGCCTACGTCAACATTTTTGGTATCGGTGGTCGAAAGAGTATTTATCTAACCTGCAGGTTCGCAATAAGTGGCAAACCAAGGACAACCTGGATCTTCAACCCGGTCAACTGGTCATCATTCGAGATGACAACTTCCCTCCTCTACAGTGGCATATGGGACGCATCGAGAAGGTCCATCCTGGACACGACAGCATCGTGAGGGCAGCTACAGTGCGCTCATCTGCAGGAACTTTTAAAAGACCCGCTGTTAAACTTTGTCCCCTGCCCCTAGAGTGAAGTGCTAGTGTTTTGGTCTGAAGTGTTTCATGTTGAAATCTAATCTTTCAAGGCGGGCGGGATATGTTCGTTCGTTTAGCAATTCTGTTAAATGTTTAATTTCAGTGTGACAATATTTTATGTACAGTTACTTTAGTTTTCGTGACGAGACCATTTAAGCTCCCAAGTGTCAGTTGCACCTATTCAAACTTATTCTTGGAAGGTCCAGTTTGGGTATTTTTCATATTCGATTGCAGGTGTTCAGCAGACATCTGTTTAAAATTCCACATTTCTGCATTTTGTACGCTGACCTTGAGCTATCTCGTCGCTCTGTGCTATCCCTCCTCTTCCACTCACCCTTCTGGTGGGGGTTGTTTCTTATTTTTGATTGGAGGCGATATTATTGTAAAATCTCTCTTGTCTAGTTTTAAGTGAGTTAGTAACAGCTACTCAAACAGCTAACATCAATCAATATATTTATCCGTTCGTATAGTTTAGTAAGATTTGTTATTTCGTGTGTTGTATTTAAAATAAAACCTTTAAAAGCAGTGAATATTTTAATTTTGAGAAAACTCGACACACCCTCAACAATAAGAATACCGAAATAGAAAAATAAATAAGTAAGCTATATATTGTTTAAATAAATAATCTTAGTGTTTAAGTGTCTTATAATATTCTTAGTCTTAATTAGTGTTTAATATTTATTTAATCGTAGTGTTTGTTATTTTTATCATCTTTTAATTATATTTAATATCTAGTTATCGTTCTAATAAACGTTTATTTTAATCAATAATAATTGTCTAATATTTACACTTCACCCAAATAAATAAAAACGTTACAATATATATTATTTTCAGCTCTACATTAATTAATATTAATAATTTCTCTAAATTTGATTAAGGTTATATACCTTATTATTGTACCTTGAAAATACATAAAGAACATACGAACAAATTTTCTTCTTTATGTAAATATTATAGAATACATAAGCTACGTTTCATTTTACATTAACGTGACAAATTTACAAGTTGTTGTTCTCTGAGAAAGCAATGGTAATGCGTATTGTATTAATTAGTATTATACTGTTTTACACAAATTGAATTTGCTTATCCTGAATTCATTGTAAAAACTGGTTGGTGTTGACGCAACCGCAACGCAGCTCAAACCAATTCCGTCACAAATTGAATGTACGCAAATTGAATATCGGTGTCTGGGTTGTAGGCGGCCGTTGGGGGAGCCGAGCCAGTTGCTCGGGTAACGCGACACTAGCGACGCCAACGGCGACGGCTACAGCAGCAGTGACGTTGATGCGCACTGACAGTAATGCCCGTTATTTACCGGGATAACACGCTCCTCAATAAGGAGGGCGATGAGGACTGAGGGCTAGCTCCCATAGGAAGGTTTCGACAATATATTTCATTAGGGTTCGGATTATTTCTGGGATTATACACGCTGGAATGCAAGCAGAAAGATACAACGTTTTGGTTTAGTTTGATTCATTTTTAACGTTCACAACAATCTTCCTTGTCCTTAATGCTGTATTTCGGGCAAGGTCGGCACAGATATAAAATACATCTGAAAAATACTTAAACCGACGAGTCGCTGCCTGACGTTTAAAGTGTGTCAATTTGTCACAAGGCAACAACATTAGTGATCGTGGCAATACCGCCGTCAGATGAAATATGGGTTTATAAAACTATAGATGTATATTATATACTTTTTTTACATTTTTACTATTTATTGGAGGTAGCAGAATCATAATTTCTAATTTTTCAATTGATCTGACAGAAAGTTCCTTGCAAAAGATTCTAATTCTTGTGCATTACCTTAAGGCAATTGTATGTATTTTATACAAATTCCATGCAGAAAGTTTCTAGCAAAAGAACTTATATTTCCAGCAAAATTATAACAAACAAACTGTCAATTGCACTTGACACTGACACCTTTCAATCAGAATTTTCTTAAATAGCAGGTGTTTCCAGAGTTATAGCATAGCTGGCTAATATATGATATTTAATTTTTTAACTCTATATCCATTTAATATGAAGTATAAAATGCATTCAAATCGTATAGAGAATAAATTATTCTTTAATATTTATAATAACATTAACTGTGAAAAAATAATATTTAACATCGTTTTTTCAAGAAAAACTGTTAAAATCTTCAAATGAGGGTACTTCCGGTTGGCCAATTATAACCAAAATCTAATCAGCTCCTCATATGGATGAAACGAAGAAGAATACGAAAGAATTATAATTTTTGGAATTGTATTGTATATTACACTTATCGCAGGCGAAAATTTTGTCACACGCACGCACGCACGCACGCACACACGCCCACACACACACACACACACACACACACACACACACACACACACACACACACACACACACACACACGCACGCACGCACGCACTCACTCACTCACGCAGACATCATCGTAGAAATAGTAAAATCGTATTCTAGCCACCGTTTTTTTTAACCAAAGACAATACCTTCCTTACCTAAAGGTGACGGAATGTAAAAATATGTTTCTCAATATAAATTATATATTACTATTATAGACGCAAAATTTTATAAGGATTTACTTTATTTTCCCGTTGATCGTCTATAGTGGGTTTTCGGTTTCATTTATGTATAGGTGTCCGGATTTCGAAGGCCACCATTGGGATCTCGGAAACTATAAGAGATACGATTTCGGTTAAACGGGACATGTGGTGCGCTTTTGGGGGGCTATCTAAGATGGGCTTTTGTTTTGACAAAAATTTTCCTAGGTTTCAAAAAAAATGGCTGAAAACTGAATTTGGTCGATATTTTCATTTTTAAATAATTTCTAAACTATCAGTAATTCAGAAAAATGTTTCAAATAAAAAAGTTAGATATTTTTATTGTCTATCCGGTGGCGTACGAAAATAATTTTTCTATTGGTAAATTTACGAGATATAACACAAATTTGCATGTTTACCGCTAAGAGAGGTATTGAATTCATGCTAAAAATCGCATATCCACATTTTAGTGAATAAGCACGTTTTAAGTTCCCTAGAATCCGATTATAACATTTGGGTGTGTGTGCGTGTGTGTGTGTGTGTGTGTGTGTGCGTGCGTGCGTGCGTGTGTGTGTGTGTGTGGCATTTTTAACTACGGATTCCTCAATCTATCAATAATGGAAAGAGTTGATTAAGTTTTGGTAACAATAAAAAAAATCATCTAAATATTATTATCGAAAATTTATGTACATACTTATATTAAAGGACGTTAAATTCTTTATTCGATAAATATAAATTCATTATTATATCTTCTATAGATTTAGAGATAAAGAAATGCATATAAAATAATTTGATATAATAAATCTCAGATCAAACTACTTCAAGACAAGAAATTCAAATGTTTGTAATTGACACATAAATGTCACTGCCAAAAATATTTGTATGCCACTGTCAAAAATATTTGTACATCATTATGAAAATTAAAAAAACTCAACAACGCAAAAGAATATACGTAAAAAAGAATATAAAAGGAATTTGCGAAAAATGACGAATATAAAGAAAAAAAATATCTGGCGACAGGTTATGTGCTGGCCACATCAGATTTTTTTAAATGTAATCCATATTTGATTTTTGCTACCAAAAATGTCTATTTTTCTCTCTTTCGATTGGTATAAGGATTTATGCGTTCCAAATATTTTTTTAATTATGCCTGGTATACATACTTACGTGAAATTGAAAATATAGAGTTAAAATTAAATTATGAAACATGGTAATTATGAAATAAGTCAATTAAGTAAAGTAGAATACTATTTAAAAAAAAAACTAATGGAATTACGGAAAAAATAAGAAGTTTCTTGAAAAATATAATAATTTATTACGTAAGTAATAGTTAGACAGATATTGTACATATTGATCCGCATCTACATAGTTAAGTTGAGATTTTTGTGAAGTAAAAAGAACAACTACAAATTCTGTAGAACTGTTTGTTAGAAAATCCGAAGTAGTGCCTGCTGAACTTGTCGAAAATAACAAATTGGCCATATCAGTCATGTCATCATTTAATAATTGCTCGTTAAAATAAATATAAAACATTAAAAATCAATAAATTTTAAATAATCATTACTTAAACTCCAGCACACTATCTTTAATATTACTCCTTATTACCTATCGGTCATTTTCTTCAAATAACCAATAAAATAATAATAATATTATTAATGGAATAAACAAATAACCTTTTCAATAATCAAACTAATTGTATGTGACAGCCAGTGACAGCAAAACATTCATCTCCACCGTTCATCTAAAATTAAAAACTCAACAAGCACAACCTCTTGAAGTGAGTAAGAATCTGAAAGAGGAGAGAAACTCTTCTCACTTTGGCTCACTTCAGTCACGGCAAAAAGAACGGTCAAAATATAGCCTTCTAATTTCTAACATGACAATGGTTCCCATTCCTGGGTTAGACAATTCCATATGTCAGAAGAAAGTAATAAAAATTTAAGCACCTATATGAAAAAAATGCTACCATATTTCAATTATTTTATGATAGTTTGATATGTATATCTGTGTCATTACTTTAATGATTCATAACATATAAGTATTCTTCACAAACACTGAGTTATCAGGCCACTATCTGAAAACTAAACATACAAGCACTATAAAAATTCGCGATTATGTCATTCTCAAATTACAGCTCGCTTTCCGACATTCCTTTACAATGTTTAATACTCTCTTATCGCATTAACATTAACACACGATGATCGCGTAATAACGCATTCCACCATCATAATCATAACAATAATAACATGAATAGTGAGCTGGCAGCGTAGTCGAGTAGAAGCAGAGGCTGCTTGTTGCTAGGAAACAGGACACCCTACATACAGCTACTCATCAAACAACACAACTCAACTATTATAGCTGTGATGTAGCTGAGGTTAGGTTAGGTTAGTAGAGATAGTAGAGATTACACCGTGCATTAGAGATGGTTCTGTGATTATCCATTGAAATTATTGATTTCATGTTATGAGTACGGGTAATGTAATGTATTAAAGTTGGTACTTTTTGTAACTACGAGTACCATAATTTGTATGCGTAACTCTTGTTCTCACTTTTGAAAATTGTCATTAAATCTGTTCATTTTTCTATCCATCGTGCCAAAAAGTAACTGCTCATTTAATGGTATGGGCGTAGTGGGTAAAGTAAACCCCATAAATGTGCATTTACTCACCGGAATTAGAACTCAAACTTCAATTAATGCAATCAATATGTGATGTTACTACTTTGCACATATGTGATTATAGAAAAAAGTATTTTTGTCTAACTTGCCCAACGCAAAACAGGCACTCAAAAGGTCCTCTTTGTGCAAATTGGACAAAAAATATCGTGTGTGTCACGTGCGCAAAGCGATTGGCGCACTTGTTACACAATATACTATCCAATATTTTACAATCTCATGGAAAATAACATTACAACGCGTTAACCGCTTTCCGCTTGTTGATAAAATATATTTGTACATTCATAAATCGTATTTATTTAAATCTAGCCTATACTAGCTTTGGCTGTGAATATACATATATACCTAAAGTCTAAAGGCTGATTCAATTTCGAATTCCATATGACAACATTAAAAAAGCCAAAATGAAATATAAAACAAACAATTTTTTATTTAGTATTTTACTACAATTCATTGCACTTACGTATGTTAGAAATAGTAATTTATGCTATAAGGGATGTAGGTACCATTTACCAATCGAGCACGATTTTGCGCCCGAGCGATAGCGTGGTCTGGCAAATAAGTTGGAGAGTGGTCAAATGTACCTACATCTCGTGTTGCATATAAGATTTTTTTACCTGCTCATTTTCAATGCCAGATATTTCAAGGAATACCGTTGAATATTGATACATTAAAAAAAGAATCTTAGTATTCCATGTAAAATTTAGGATGAAAAGCGCTGTCATCTGTCACATTTGACACGTCAATGGTAACTTTTAAATAATTTTTTTTATGAATTGAAGACAATTTGATAGAAATCAAATTCAAAATGTAAAGGTACGGTTTCACTGGCGCTGCCAGCGGTCGCGGTAGGCAGTAGCGGTCAGCAGTGCTGGACTGCCAGCCGCGGGGCTGCTGCGAACCGACCGCTTCAAGAGCAGTCCGGCCGCGCTGGTATTTATTTTAAAAATTACGCTCAAATTTACTGATAACGAAGATGAAATATTAATAAAAAATTGTCTAAATTTTCGTTTTTAGTTGACTATTTATTAACAAAGAGAAAAATCCTTCATTTTTTTGGTGGTATTCGCGATTCAAGTTAGTTTTGCCGCCATGTTTTGTGACGTCACAAAGTGACTTGTCTAGTCAAGTGACAGATGAACCAAAAACTAACCTAGTTGTGTGTGTGAACAGCTATGTTTAAGAAAGTTCATTATTTTGTTATATATAATGAAAGTGAAATTAGAGGAAGTTTTGTGTTATTTAAAAGCAATGGCTGAGTCCTGAAATGATAGTGAGGGAGAAGAAATTATTGATCCCGGACACATAATTACATGTGGAAAAAAATTCGTTGAAGGAGATAAAAATTAAATAAATATTTTTGCTTTGTGAACACTTTTTAACAACTTTTAAAGCAGAATTACTGAAATTGATGTTTATATGCCATAGTAACATTAACCATACTACATGCTGGCCGCATTGTGACGTCATTTTTAATCGCGAATGGAACAAATCACACGGCTCTGCTCTTGCAATATTTTCTAAAATATTATCCTCCTTTTCTTCCTCAAGAATGAAGCAAAGAAATACATCAGAATCAATTTTTACTGATGTTTAAATTGCAACTGACGTCGGCCAACCGCGTTCAACGAAACTACCATGGCAGTGGCACCTCCAACCGTAGCTGCTGACCGCTACTAACGACAAGGGGCCGCTGGTAGCGCCAGCGAAACCATACCGTAAGTAGGTATGTTTAATTTTAACAGTTAGAAATGCATATTTTGCTGATTGCTATTTAAAAATATGAATTTACTTTAAGTATACTATAGTGATTAAAGAAATTTGTACCCAACCTACAACCTTATCCATTATCATCATCAGTGTTACTTTAGTAAAAAAAAATTCAGTAGCGAAAATGTTACTTATACGAATCGTTTTTTAATTTTGTTAATTTTGCTTGTTAATAAATTAAAAATAATCGTCTTAAACTAGTTTAATACAATTTAATTAATTTTATATTATCTAAATGTACTGTGTATTAATTTGTAATAAAACAAAAATATATCTCCATAAAACAATACATTAAATCCTTATTCCTCTTTCTTTGAATACAAACAACTGAACATCAGAAAATTTATCTCATTGATTTGCCCTCCTCCCCCCATTGTTCTTGCTATCTAAGGGGGAAACAGTTGAGAATCAACAGCAGCAGCGCCGAGAGCTCTGGAACAGCTCACTACGACTGTGGATATCCGATTTCAAGGAAATTCAATTGCAATGGAATTTATAATTGTGTATCGGTGTAGAGTGACAAATTTCATTACGTCCGTGAGATAAGTGGCAAGTGAGTGAAGAGTAGAGCTCTATATGCGAATACAGAAGGATGGAGGGTAGTCGTTATTGCGATGGTTCTGGTACTCAACAGAAGTACGAGTATTATAGTCTCATGTCGCGTATTGAGATAATGGTTTCTAATTATAATATGATATGATATTCAGTCATATTGACAATGAATCGCATATATTTTTAAAAGTATAAATTACAATACTTACTCGTTTTGTATGTACTTGCGTTGTCGCCAAAAGATAAAACCCATCAACAACTTTAAGAGCCAGAAAGGTAATGCTTGATAAGCGCCTTCTGCGGTACAGATATATCACCAAAATCTGCGAATAAAAAGAGTTTGGCACTCCCAGACATGAGTAGGAAGCCGTGATGATAATCTGATTTATTTAGGACCGCTGCTACCACCTCTAGTTAAATGGTAGTTAGTGATAACAACCTACCATTATGCTGCAAAATTGTTCTTATAGTAAAAAATATTTATGCAGAGAATGCACGTCATCGAAACATTACACAATGAAAAAAAAACTATAGTAATGGCCGAGTGATGTTTATGTTTAGGAAAACGAAAATAAATTCTATATAAGAAAAGTACATTGTAATTAAATTTTCAATTATTTTAAAGTCGAACATAATGTTTTTAACGATTTTTTTTTATTTATTTAAAATAATTGTAGTTCATTTTTTCACCAATGTTGGCACTTCTTGATTTGAAAATTTATACCTTTACATGACATGTACATGTGGCGGTTCTGTCATTCGTATGACAATAAATTTTATATGATATGTTTCTATTGAATAAAAAATCCTACATGCTGTGTCCAACAACGAATTTTCAATACCATAAATTCAAAATATATTAAGCTTTACGAAAATATTCAATTATTATTCATCTAATAAATCAATTAACTTGATCGCAAAAATTAGCATAGCACGTAAACACAATAGACCTTTTTAATTTAACGGCTATCTCTTTCTATCGCTGCAAATAGTAAGAAAATGGCGCGAACAACTGCTGTCAAACGAAATGTCAAAAATATTGCAGTTATTAAAATACCTGTATTCTTGGTGAAAATTTGCTTCATTGGACCTTTTAACTTCAATAAAAGCTTTTGTAACTTATTTAGATAAGTTTTCTTAAAGTTGTCTGAGATTTTTCTCACATTTTACGTCTACTTTTTTTAGAAACAAATGCCATCATCCCCATTGCGCATATCTTCTATCTCTTTAAATTGAAAAGGTCTATTATGCAACACACATTACATGTTTACCTCCCGCTACTCTTGGTAAGGGAGGTATAGGGATCGTGCTAAAAATCGCTTACGGAGATTTTGGTAAATGACCACGTTTTAAGGTCCCTAGAATCCAATTTTAACATTTTCACGATGTGTATGTGTGTGCGGGCGCGCGTGCCTGCGTTTGGATCCTTGAATCTAACTCAAATACTATCATTCAGAAAATTTTGAAACCTTGTATTTACATGTTATTCTAATATGGAAAGAAGTCATTAGATTTTGGTAAATCAGATAACCGGTTATGGCACTTTACTTGCTCAAAATAGTTTTTCTCCGAAAAATACCTTTAAATGTTATTTTTTCGAGATTTATGTTATTATAAAAATTGAAGATTATTAAATTTTCTACAGGTTTGCATTAATACTTTTCTATAATATATAAAATTATCTATAATTTAAATCCCGGAACCTACGCTTTAAACAAACAGCAAACACAACTCCTTGGTTACACATAGTTCATATCTCAAATGTATGTAACTGACAAATAAATGTCACTGTCAAAGAACTAATCATTTCAAATTAATAATAGTAACGTTTTAAAATAGTAAATGGAATCATAGTTATATGGAATGGGACTTAATACAGTTTTCAGTATAGGTAAATATGTAAGTATGTATAAGTATTTGAATAAATAAAAATTAAATGGCGGAAGGTATTGTATTGGCCGTATCAGATTTTTTTAAAAATTAAATTAGTAATACCATGTAAATCTAGTAATTCAGTGACGTCATTATCTAGTTACAAACTTTGATGACGTGCGTCCTCGGCATAAATATTTTATACCACATTTGGATAGAGGTAGAGCTAAGTGGAAGTTAAAACTTTTCGCATGGCTTTTAACGTTCAGTTTAATTCTTACCTAATGGTTAATAAACAGCCACTTTAACTAGAGATGGCAGGATCGGGCCTTATTCTATTTCACTGTATTTTTTCTTATTTTTACATCTTAATACACTTATTGTACATTGTAATGTTCTAACACCTATAAATTAGCATTTTTTTGTATAACCATACAAACAACTGCAGCACAACCATTGATTTAACTGAAGATATGGTACAGTAATTTTGAATTTTAACTAATAAGAAGATATTAACGTTGTCACAATACAAAAGTGGTTTGCGATATTCTCAAGCACTGCTATAAAAAGGTGCCTTCAAGAAATTAATCTTCATATTAATATACAGCTAGAAACCCATTTTGGAACAAGTACATAACCAAAAAAACTAAATTTTGTAAAACACCATATAACACTGTAAAAAGTTATGGATATCACATCAATTTTAGTTATATTCTACGGTGGTTCTTTAATACTTTAGGCTTGTTTTGCTGGAAATAGAAATCATTTTGAAAAAGGATGACAATGTGGTAAAAAGCTGCCAAAAAATATAGGAAATGAGTTTACTTTCATGTACGATGATCGTAAACCTTCATCCATGTTCTGCAAAAATGATTAATATATTCAACAGAAAAAAAAATCTGTTGTTGCCAGCACAATAGCTCCCACCAATTCCATTTCATTTTATACAAGTATCGTACACACATAAACATGGGCGCCCGCAGACTTTTTTAAAAGGTGGGTCGAAATTTTTGTTGTAAGAAAAAATGCGCCGCAGGTGAATTTTTAATAATTTTCAAGGTCAACCGTGTTTTAATACAAAGTAAGATAATATAGAGTTCTTTACAATGAAGCAAATTTAACAAATTCTTAAAAAATTAAAATCAATATTTTATGACGAAAATGCGTATGTACGCTCTAAAAGCGTAGAATTGCCCCTTCTACTAGGCTTTATGATGCGAGGATGCGAGCATAAGCAATAACTACAGAAACAGACAATCTGAAAATACAATGTTGCATTAAATTAAAATATATTACTGAGTAACAATATAATTATTCTATTGAACTGCTCAAAATAAAATGTATAATAATTAAATGTTAATTAAATCGCGCTCCTCACAAAATACGACAACCCTAATCATACGTAGGAACTTTTATTATAAATAAATATGCAATGACTATTCATTATTTACTTTTCTATTTCTTTATTTCTATATAACAGTAAAATCGATAATTGTGAAAGTTTTGAGAAGAACGTGTTCATAAAATGATTAGAATACACTACGGCATATTAAAGAAAATACAACACCGAAGATAATGTAATATAATAACAGTACATAACATAATTTACTCATTCTGACACTTCAGCTATTTCGTACTTAGTAATAGATAGTATGTAATAAATTTTTGATTAAAATATAAGAAAACATTACCAATAATTATTAAAAAATACAATGATACATTGAAATGAAGAAATAAAATTATAATTTTATATTTAAAAATGGATACAGTCCATAAATGAAAGGGAGGTCAGTCGACCCATTCGACCCCCCCTGTGGGCGCTTATGCACATAAACATACTTTCGTAATTTCCCTTCAAAGTTGTATAAAATAGGCAAAATTAATTTTACGTGCTTTGTAACGGAAGAAATTAGGTATGAAAATGTCGAAAATCATCCCAAAAATATCGATCTTGTCAAGTTAGGTTAATATATTTTTGAGATATTATTTGTAATATCTAATTAAGTGAACAATTATATTAAATTAAATAAATAATTTTTCACGTTAACGGAAATTATGAATAATAAAAATAAATTAACCTAGCTTGACAGATAAAACCCTAACAATTGTTAATTTTTACTTTCAATTTCATGGCTTTTGCTATTTTTGGGATGATTTTAAATATTTTCATATCTAATTTTTGCCGTTATAAGAGCAGGCAAAATTAATTTTGTTGTTCTACACCTAAGTTGACCGTACTCTTTGTATCGTACACACATAAACATTTCTTGCAAAGAACTTTAGAGGTTGGTAACTGGCACAGACGAAAATAAAACATTAATAATATAATACTTTTGTAATTTCCAGCTTCGCTTCAAATAAAAGTAGCATAAAATTCTATATCTAAATCAATAAGTAAAATTAATTTTGCGTGCTTTGCAACTAAAATCACCCCAAAAATAGCGATAACCACGGAATTGAAAAAAATAATTTAACAAATGTATAACGATTTATCTGTCAACCAAAGAGTACGGTCAACTTAGGTGTGATTGTAGAACAACAAAATTAATTTTGCCTGCTCTTATAACGGCAGAAATTAGATATGAAAATATTTAAAATCATCCCAAAAATAGTAAAAGCCATGAAATTGAAAGTAAAAATTAACAAATGTTAGGGTTTCATCTGTCAACCTAGGTTAATTTATTTTTATTATTATTTATAATTTCTGTTAATGTGAAAATTATTTATTTAAATTAATATAATTGTTCACTTAAATAGATATTACGAATAATACCTCATAAAAATATATTAACCTAACTTGACAAGATCGCTTTTTTGGGGTGATTTTCGACATTTTCATACCTAATTTCTTCCGTTACAAAGCACGTAAAATTAATTTTGCTTATTTTATGTAACTTTTATTTCAAGGGAAATTACGAAAGTATTATTTTATTAATGTTTTATTTTCGGCAGTGCCAGTCAAGAACCTGTATACAAAGCTCTTTGCAAGAAATGTTTATGTGTGTACGATACTTGTATAAAATGAAATGGAATTGGTGGGAGCTATTGTGCTGGCCATATCGTACATGAAAGTACACTCATTTCCTATATACATATAATTTATTGATTCAGATGCAGAATATTAAGCTCTACTACTTTTATTTGAAGCATTTTTCTTAAATTAATTACGGAAGCAGGAAAATACGAATATATGATTTTACATGTTAAAGATGAAATTGAGCGATGGTCGACTGTAGAATGGATGAGGAGTTCCAAAAGGAAAAATGATCGGACCAGCAGTCTACTGATGAAATTATTTATTTCATGGCATGAAATAAATAATTTCATCAGTAGACTGCTAGTACATGTTAAAGTCCTATGTTCCGGTGTCACGGTCAACACCCTGTATGTACATAAATTGAAAAATTAAATACAGAAATCTATAAGAGATATTAGTTGTTCGATTTTTATTTATATTTAAAGTAAATTAATTAGGCACTTACCTAATATATGTAATAAGTGAAACTACACCACAAAGATGATAATAAACTAATTTAACCAAAAATGTTTCATTCAACATTAATAATGTGATAAAGTTAATTTAAATATTTTATAATTTTTACTTGTACAAAAGGAAGTATTGTAATCGCGAAAAATTTCGGTTTTCAGATTTCAACGGAAATATCCATTTTGACCATCCCTGAATCCATTTTGACTAATTTCTTGGTTACATCTGTACGTATCTCGCATAACTCAAAAACGGTAAGCCGTAGAAAGTTGAAATTTTGTATTTAGGACTGCTATAACATCTAGTTGTGCACCTCCGTTTTTGGTCATTACATAGTTTCCAGAAATGGTACTTTATTTGAAGCCTATAATAGATTTTAATGAAAAACTATTTTAAAATATAATCCAAAACATTTCAAATTTGGTATATAAGACTTTTATGTCAATTGGAATAACATAGTAGATTTTGGTTAAAAAAGGCTAACCGGAAGTGATATATTACCTGAAATTTTTAACAGTTTTTCTTGAATAAAATGGTTTCATTTTGATTTTAGAAATAAATACTTCAAATAGAGAATTAAATTCTGCGTCTAGCACATCAAGTATTATTAAATTAGCCCTTTGTATAAGCGAGATATGTATATTTAAAACTAATAAACTTTTTGGTTTTTGTAATTAAACCTGCTATGGATTAGGACAAAAAAATAACAAAAAAATAAAAAAATAGATGTTAATGTCAAATTACGTCAAATACGTGCAATTTTATAATTGGGTCTATACTTCAATTACTTCATATTAGTCTTGCGTACAAGGAAGTCGTGTGGTGTCCACATCAGATTTTTTCATGAACGAATACCGCTGATATCAATAAAATAATAAATATGATGTATAATTGTTTTTTTTTTTAATTTGTCCTGCAAACAAATAACTTTAAACTAACAGGATCCTTCTCTTGGCAATAAGTACCCTGCTAACACATCCAACAATACCCATCCTCTCGTACACAGCTCATTCACATCATCTCGCATGATCACACACTATTCGGCTATTTAACAGTGTCTGGAGGACCCTTCACTATCACCCCGGAGGATCTGGTATCTGTACCGGGTGATGTTCAACTGTTCAGAGATCGGACGCGAGATTGTTCTGTGCCGTGCATGGCCCACTGCATCATGATGGGCCTATTTGTGTTTTGTTTGCACAGTCTCAAAAATATCTACTGTTTGTCAATAGAATAGGTTAAATGGAGGTATTCAGAAGGTGTAAATTAGTTGTTAGTTGGGTGTTGATACGATGAATAAAACATTAGAGCTTGGAAATAAATGTGATACTTTAGAATTAATATGCAATACCGTTAACGAGAAGACTGTCCAATATTTTACTTATGTATGAAAAATTTATATAAATTTTAAATTCGTATTAAAATACGCCAGTACAAGTAAAGTAAATAAGCACACATTTTAATGTAGGTATACTATTTTATTCGAAATTATTATTTGTGTACCATAATTCCCATATTGGTTATTACTTCTTTCTTCCTATAACCTCAGTAATGTATTTTTTTTCTATATATATTTCCATTTAATACCTACTAAATGTTTCCCCGCTATTATCTAGTCTGTATTTTTCTAAATAATATATTTCTAAATTTCTGTAGTAATATCTAGAATATGTATGGTATGTGAATCTGCTGACACTGCAAACAAATAGCAAATTTTCAGAAAAACAAAAACAAATGGTTCTTCTAATAACCAAATGACTAAAACACTCAGACACATTATTGGATTTTAGCTTTTGAATCATATATTGAAGGCATTAGCAAAAGAGAACGTTATTGATGTAGCATTATATTCACGAAATATATGCCGAAAATATCAAGTAATACTCAGGACCTCAGGACACACGACGAAACGTAATGAACATTGGTTATTTTCATTTTAAACTTCATAACGTGGAAAGTGTCTATATAAAATTTTAAAACAACGAATCATAAAGCGTTCGTTGGTTACTATTATTTACAAAATTGAAATCGAATAGCAGTTTAGATTACACTACTATGTTTATATATGTCTTGAGTCTTGAATATATCTAGTGAAGATGATTATATATTTTTATTTATATTTAAAATCAAATAAATATATCATCACGGCTTATTAGCCATGGCTGGGTGAGCCAATCTGCTTAAAATCAACGTTTTAATTTACTTCAAAAGTTTGTTAATAATTCATTTAAGTAATTTTTAGATGCCCACTCCCACTTACAGTTACTGCATTTACATGCAGTTTTGACACCGTTTTCAAAATGTTTTTAGTTTTGAAAACGCCATGTTTTGATTTATCTCAAACCAAAACTAAAATTCATGGGTTAGACTTTTGACTTGAAAACTAGTTTCAAAACTACTTATGTAAACACTTGAACTTCATTTTCGATATTGAGCATGTGTACATAGCATAAGGTTTCTGCCGCTTTGATTTTCTAACCAATAAATAAGACGTAAAAAATGGAATAATGGCAAAACGAAGTATTTAGAATGAAGAGGATCTGTCACTTACATCAAGTAAAAAAATACGCATGCGCCAAAACTGTTTTCAAATCAATCTGTAGACTTGTTTTGAAAATTGCGTGTAAACAGTTTCGCGTAGTTTTGACTGAAAACTGAAAACTTTTCAAAACTGCTTGTAAACGTAGTAAATATTCTACTACATAGAAACTTATAGACTTGTTTTGAAAATTGCGTGTACAGTTTCGCGTAGTTTTGACTGAAAACTGAAAACTTTTCAAAACTGCATGTAAACGTAGTAAGTATTCTACTATATAGAAACGATTTAAAACAAATTATGAATATTTGCGTTGGTTTTCATCCCGTTTGGTGCCACCCAGGCGCCTTTGTATTTAAACTTTCAATGCTGGTATTTACAAAGATCGGAACAGTTGTTGACTCGGGCCACTAACCGCCGGCCTCCTGGGGTTGTTCTGTTGCTGTACTTGTGCTTGTGTACTAGGGAAAAGAGCAGCCACAGCCTCTCCACGGCCACTTCACTTTTACTTTACACACGCGTTCACCTACCCAACTCTCCAACAATATTTAAACTGAGCAAAGGAAGGTACTTGTATTGTGTGTTGTGTGGTTAGGGCAGACTTTTACTTTTAAATGCAAAATTTACCTTTGTAGGAAAATTGCGAAATATAGTCCAAATACAAATGCTTCAAAATAGTACCTACAAATCACTGATGTTTTTTGATTATAACAAATCTAGAGTCTTTCCTGCACGTGGATTGAAAACTTCGTATGGCCTAACACAGAGAATGGAGCATTAACGCATAATTATTTTTTATAAGGCTATGTGAACTGTTAGTAGCAGAGCTTCGAACCGGTAATTTTTTGGTTCCGGTTTTCGTTCCGGTTCAATTAAAAAAATATATTAGCTCAGTTCCGGTTTTCGTTCTTGCAAAAATAACGGTTTTTTTACGGTTCTCGGTTCAGTTCTGAGTGATTAATCATTATTAAACCAAATTCTCTTTCACGCAGGAAGGGTTACGACTACGCTACGAGAACCTGCAAATGAAGAAACACCGACAACTGATGTGCAGAAAAGTTTGTGTCAACACACTTGTTTGACCATATAGGTACTCAACCGAAATAAACCGATATTTTTTTTTTGTTCAGTTTCGGTTTTCGTTCCAACAAAATATATCGGTTTTTCCGGTTTTTGGTTCAGTTCCGGTTCGAAGCTCTGGTTATTAGTGTATTTGCGAAGTTTGCGTTAATCCGCTAATTTGTAACAATTGATTTTTTTAAATCACAAATTATCGGATTAACGTAGATCTTCTCAGAGGCAATAATGACAGTTCACATAACCTCATAAAAAAGTAATTGTGCGTTGAGTGCTGCCCTCTCTTTGTTAAGCCGCGGACCTTCCATTCTCCTACATTACATTTTCATTCATTTCAATTTTGTAAGATCCATTTTTTGTCAATCTCCATAAATGTAGTTGAATTTCAATTTTTAAAAAAAGCATTACATTTTTGATTTACCTACTCGTACACATATACTTCAACTAGAACGTCGCTTCGCCTGACGTTTAGGTATCTAATCTATAGAGTAGTTACTTAAATAACTTAAAACTGTTAAGTGGGGCGCATTTAGTAAAGAATTTGGTAGGTAGGTATACAATAGAGATAAATAGCATTTAAAATGTTTTGACTACTTGGCAAGAACCGAGAAAATCGTAAAATACTCTGCTCAAAATGCGTACGTAATTTGTCTGCCTCCTGCACCAAACATAATAGGTTTGTTATGGTTATGCGGTCAACAGATTTCCAAAGGTATTGTGTATTTCACTTAACAATGTTCAGGTAAAACTCCAATTTTCCCAAATAACTTTCTCAAACTAATTTAGAACTTTTGCCATATAAATCTAAAATTATTTGTAAACAAATTGAACTTTATTGTTCTATAAACTGCGGATGCAATAATTTGCGTATGTTTATATTCTGAAAAAGTCCAAAATATTTATCAATGGGGGTCCTCCACCATAGCAACAAATTAGAAAATTTATTATTTATATTAAAACTAGACCTTAAAACTATATGATAGAGAAGATGAAAGTTTTAAAAAATGTATATTAGTTTTACATTTTTACTATTTTCAAACCTGCTATCGCCTTTTGAAGTCTGGAATGAATTCAGAAAATAACCGACTGTAAAAATAGGCATATTAAGAATGAAAAGACAGCCCTTGTAGATCATCATTACCAATTAGGTAATTTTTTTGATTTTGATAATGTTGAGATTTTAGACAGAGAAGATAATTACAAAAAACGTTTATTTTTGGAAATGATACACATTGTCAAAAATACCAGTTCGGTTAATTTCAGAAGAGATATTCAGAATTTAAATAAGAATTATTTAAAGATTTTAGAAACTTCTTCTTGAGTTTGCCTCTCTAGTGCTTTTCATTTTTAATTTTGATTATTTAGGTATACCTGTAAAATATTTTTAACATATAGCAGCTCACAGTTTCACAGAACGTTGCCAGTCTTTAATTGTTTCTCAGACTGTCAACACCTGTTTTCATAATTTTGTATTATATTTTGAACATTTACAATGTTACTTTGCAACAATACATTTCAGTTTAACATAATCTCAACCCAATGGTATGTAAATTATTATTTTTTAAGTATCTGATATTTTATGTACTTAATTGTAACATTATTGTTTTAAATTGTTCTTCCATACAATTCACATTTTTCAATCAATGTATTTTTGTTGAATAATTGTTTGCATGTAGTTATTTTAGAAAATTTAAATTTTGTTTAAAAAATTTTGTTATTTTTATTTTTGTACTACATTGTAATATTATTTTAGCTCTTGAAAATGATTAAAATTTTAATCGAAACGTTGAGGAATTGAGAAATTGTTTTCGTTTTATTAATTCCTGGTCCAATATCCGACTATCTATTGCTAAATAACGAATGTAGATCAAATATTTCTAAGTGCTGCAAAAGATCAATTTATTTGGCTCAATTTTAACGAACTCCACTGTTTGAGAACAAAATCTACATCATAGAATATTAAAACAATTATTACGGTTTCAAGAATAATAATTAAGACTTTCTACTATTACAGATGAAGTTTTATAAAAAAAAGACCCATTGAATTCATTATCAAAATTGGATCAGTTGCGTGAAGGAAACTAACTACCAAGTATTACTATTTACATGAAATTGGGCAATTGTAAAAGTTTACAAAAACGAATAAAACTACGTGTTATGCCAAGCCAAATACGTTACCCTTAAAGGTAACAAAAACTATTTAATGTTAACACGTTAATTTATTAGAATATATGAAAATAACCTAAAGAACATGAAGTACCGTCATTAATGGAGTAGGCATACCAGCAAATTTGTAAAAATCAATGTATTCAAATTGTTTCCCTCATATATTTCTGAATGAGTTACAAAACACAATAAAACTGAATATTTTATCTTGTTTTTTTGTTCACTGTTTAACTTTGTTTCCTTTGAAATTTCAAATAGTATCATTAAAAAATTATAGTTGTAATTATTAGAGGTAATTATTGAAGGTAGCGACTATTCAAAATTACAAAAAAATAGCACCAGAATACAAATTAGGCACAATATTCGTGGAAAAAAAACTGTTTTGAGAGATGATAGTATAATATCTTGCGAAAAATAGCAAGAAAAATTAGTCTTTCATTGAATAGTGTCACGACAATTTTCAGATTCAGATCTATACCCATATTTTTCGTCGGTTCTGTATATCGTTAAATTTAAAAGGAATACAAACTTCACTGACGATGAATTTGTATCAATACATGAAGTAAAGTGATG
This sequence comes from Harpalus rubripes, assembly GCA_963082715.1. NCBI lineage: Eukaryota > Metazoa > Arthropoda > Insecta > Coleoptera > Carabidae > Harpalus > Harpalus rubripes. Next base: position 35,619,259 of record OY720457.1, on the reverse strand, counting down.
ACAGGATCAAAACAATAAAGCAAAGACAAACACGTTTAGCATCTGGCTGGATAACCGTCCGGAAGCACCATGTGTTATTATTCAGTTAAATATTATATTGGGTATTGGGCGGCCGTAAAAGTTTTGAAAAACGGATAATCCCATGTGTTATGTAAAAATAAAGGTATTACCCTTAAGGTGAAGGAAGCTTCGCTTAGCGTTGGCGTACATTCACTTCACCCTCGCACGGTTTTGGGGCTTCCATCCGCCTTCGGTCAGTCACAGCGCTGCGTACGGCTTCTCACCTTCCCTCTCAGCGTGATCCACGCCAAGCCGTGTCATCAGCATTCGACTCGTTGTGTTTCTGTTGTACCACAGACGCAAGGTATTATGATGGACAGAAGCCATTCATATCCGCCCATGATAATGAAATGAAATCCATGCTAGGGTGCTAGCGATCGATCACAAAGAGTGAAGGTTGATGTAACATAAAAATAAGGTGAAAGTACTCATCAACGTTTTTGTGATAATTCAGTCTATTTTTAATTGCATTTTATAAAATTTATTAATTCATACTTTGCAAGGTGTATTTTATCTAAATAAGTAAATATTATCACTATTTTACCCATTTCTAGGTGTGCCAATCTGTATTTATTCACATGGCAACGTACCTGCACCGTAGAGGGTACTTACTAATCGTCACCTCACGGGCTTTCATAGTTTCCATGTAGAGAGCATCACACTACAAGGCACATTTTTGTACGATTTGAAAATTGGAATGATTTTCAAATTCAGTCCAGTCGGATTCAGCTATAGGTCGTCAAAACCGATATCGTCCTGTCCTAAGTGATTAGGGTGGCCAGACCTCCTATATTTAATAGGAGTCTCCTATATTTTGTTGAAATCTCTTATATCCTATAATTAAGATAAATTCTCCTATATTTTCAATAATTCAATAAGCAGAGTAAGATCAGATATGCTAATAACTGTAAATTTTGAAATGAATTGCAAAGAATTTTATAATTCTGTTAAGAGAGAAAAATATTTATTGAAAAAAGCTGAAAAGCACGAAAAGTATAAAAACTACCCTTTTTTTGCATTTAGTTTTATTTTTTTGTTACACCGCAGACTACCGATTTTTGATTGGGCGACAGTTTAATGCTTAATTACTATGAAGACTATATTGAGTGCGCACACCCAACGATTCGGAATCAATATACATACATATAGTCGTCATTGTAATAAATTAAGCATCCGATTTTTGATCGACCGACAATTTAGTCGGTTGCTTAATTACTACGAAGACTGTAGTGGCTCGCACACCCAACAATTCGGATAGTCGACATTACAATTAAGCAACAGATTAAACTATCGGCCGATAAAAAAATCGGTAGCCTGCGGGGGTTTTTACTGTTATTATATTATAAAATTATATTACTTTAATAAAAAGTTTGGGATCAAAATGTCTCCTATATATTCACCAAAACTCCTATATTTTTGTACATTTTGTTCTCCTATATATAAATGCATTTAAAATCTGGCAACCATATAGGTAAGTGATCCATTCCAACTAACCCAACAGCTGATTTTAGTATCAACTGATCAACTTCTATCTTTAAAAAGGGTCATAGGAGAGAGTCAGAAGAATTTTTTTTAAACCTATTTTTATGGGATAAATTATGTTACGACTAAAACAAATTTATATTCGTAATATTATTTATATAGAAGCTCCAATATGAACAGCTACTAATTCAAAAATTCTATTCTTTCTTCTTTTTAACACTGTTATATATAAGGTTTTCCATATTAATGTATGTTTTATATAGTAATTAATTAATTTAATTTTAATATCAATTTCGTGGGGTTTCGTGACCGTATGCCTGAGATACCGATGTAATGCACTCTCCGCACTAGCAACGTGTGCTCGTGAAGTGGCGCCTGGTAAACGCCCGAAAGGTAAAATATGTCATCATTATTACCGATATCTGTAAGCCATATTGTTACAGTTCAAATTCCGACTACAACATTTTTGCCCCATATCCATACTTTTCTAAATGTTTATTTACCTTCTCATCTAAATCTAGCGTTCCATCGTCGAATTATTACTATTACTCTGTCTATACTTCGTGTATCTTTGTATTTTTTAATAATGTGCCCTCTTTGGCTGATGTGCTTCAGTGTTCCTATAGTGCATATTATGTAATATATGTTTCATTTCGATTAAGTAACTTATCTTCGTACTTAATTTGGCTTCTTTAGTCATATTTCTGTTATTTGGTATTTTAAATATTTTGTTCTTCTAGCAACCTTGCGCGAAATTATTTATATTTTTTTGACACGTCTGAACTGCTTAGCCCAGCGTCGGACTGACCATTGTGGCGATTTGGCGATCGCCACAGGCCCAGCCAGCGAAAGAGCCCAGTTTAAACTAAACCTGTAGCTTTCATAGTTAATATTGTTAGTATAATAAAGAGAAAAAATATCTTAAAGAATTGATAGTAGATCAAGTGTACGACATAATTCTGGAGTCTGGCTTTAACCAGAGAAGTCAAAGACAACTACATGCTAATATAGGCATACTTCTATCCCTGTGTTCATCCCAAGCTAGACGTCACATCGGTCGTTAACCAATGTATTCTAGAAATAGTGCTGAATGGACATGAGCAAAATCTACAAGTATACATAGATATAAAATTTGGGTTTTAAATTCTTTGTGATTTGGTGTGATATTTGGCTTTTCATATCGACTTTCATTAGCAAATTCATAAAAAGGATTGAATTCAGAGTTAACTAATTCCATTTTTATTCCTAGTTAAAATTTTTGGTATGAGAACTATTCATAAAACAGAATCAGGTTGGAGCTAAATACTGCAACTGTCATTTTAATAACATTTTTTTTCACTTTAACTCTTGAGATGCCCAGTTGCACCTTGCACCAACAAGGCTTAAATTTTAAGCGACCCGTTGCAAAAAATATGCAAATCGAAACAATAATGCATATTAACCAAGACTCACTAGACATTTCATATCGACATAATATTGTCAATTTAAGGAACGATTAAAATTTAAGTTACGTTGATGCAATTAAAGTGATAATTTTTGAGGACGTAAACGATCCATTTCAACGATTTAAACCGACCTCGTAGCGCTTATAGTTTCGGAGATCCCAATGGTAACCCAATTAATTTGGTACACCCTGTAAATCACTATTAATTTGATTGGATTACAACAAAGATAATGTTCGAAAATATAATACTTACAGTTTGTAAAATATTATTAATATAATATACATGCAGTTTTCTATCAATTTGTAAATTTAATAATTAAATTCCTTAATTTCGCAATGCATACTTTGCAAACCAAAATTTACGTGTTTGAAACGCGGTTTGTGTCTTAGAATACTGCTAATTCAATGCAACATAGTTATCTCAGGAATTAAATAAAATACCGCAAATGTTTTAGTTGGAGGTTATTCGCAAAAAAAAAACTTTTCAAAATTTACATTTTCTAAAATAACTATACACCATTAATAGTCTCTCAATTGGGCAACTTTTGTAACTCTTCTATTTCTCATCAAGATCCCCATATGCAGAGAATACTTAAATAAATCTGTTTTCATGTAAATTGTCATTACCACGGATTCTCAGGTGCAGCCTGTATACTTATTTAGGTTTACATTTATTAACAAAAAAAGATAAAATGTTTCTAAAAAAAACGCTCATTCAAAACCATCTTTGGTTCATTAATAATATTTTGTATGGCCCAGAATAGGGGGCCCGAAAATCCGAATCGCCACACGAAAAAATATGTCCCAGTCCGACACTGGCTTGGCCGGTTCAAAAGTGCAGCGTTTGATAGACGTTTTAAAAAATGTTTTATTTGTAAAAGTCACACTATTGGTTAGGATTATAGTTTTTCGAGTTATCTTATTCCAGAATCCTTAAATAATAATATTCTTCACATGGTGATCCGTGCTGTGTTTTTGTTAGTCTCGTGGTCTCTGCTATGACATGTGGTTCGGGCTAGACGTGATTTTTAACTAGTGTATTGGCGCGTGGCCCGTGGTCGACATGATTTAGTTTTAGATGTATAAAGTGCTCAATTGTTGTTTTAGAAACAGTATTTGGTTGCGCCTTTGTGCGGATTTATACGACCTCGAGGTTACTGTTGACTTTCCAGTTTTGTGTATTTTGGTGGATGTTACGTGTGATGTCACGAGCATCGTTTTTGGGCCCTGGGAGTCATATCTCCTTGGGAGGATTTGCGACTCTGCCGTCAGCGTCTATTGTTGGCGACATATGCTACCCTCAAAGCCCTTCCCTCGCCGCCATCGCCCATAATTCCCCCGAACACGCCACTTCAAATAAGTACATTTTCTCAAACATCGTTCTTCATAATTGTTGAGTTTAGTGTTGCAACTTAGTTATATTGTTGCCTAAAACGACTGTGGTTACACTGTCCTCGCTGTAAGACTTCATTATTTAGTGCTTCATTGTTGTAATAAATGTGTCTATAAATATTTTGTGTAATTTTATGTTGTATTTAAGAATTCATTATTCAGCAGATTGAAACCTTCAGCTTTTTGAACATTTATTGTGTATATGTACTATATGTAGCAACATTAGTTCAGTAATAATATTTCAACTTGTTATCTTTGTTAGTCAAAATTTTCACCACGGCGGGTTTTGTTTAGTCTGAATGTCACAGATATTTGACAGTTATGTGTTGATAAGTCTCAAAATTATTAAGCATACGAGCGTGACTTTGGTTGTCTAGCTTATGCACCCTACACCCCTAAAATAATCCTGTCCTGAAAATAGCGTTTTGTTTTTAAGATAGTCTGTATTAGTTACTCATGACGATAAGACATATGAAGTCGGTGTTAGAATCCCAAGTAGAAGACATATAGTCTGAGTGTTAGTTTTGGGCATTGGCAGATCGCCAGCCCACTGAGTTACAATGTAACTGTAATTTGTATACTATTTGTTTCGTTAAGTTTAGTTTAATTAATAGTAATAAGTTGTAATCATGTAAATAAAACTTTAGTTTAAATCTCAATGAAGTTCGTGTCCATAATGTGAGTTTTTAGTGTCCATCCCTCATCTGGCATCAAGTGTGTGTGAAGCGAAAGTGGATGTGTGTGTGTGTGTGTTCCTTCCGTCTCAACCATTCAGTTAAAGTATCATCGTTGAGAAAACAAGAAAGCAGTAATCATCAGCTTCTTAGACCCCCCCTCATTTTATACTTCAGCTCATTGTTAGAAATTTTGTTATATTGTTGCAGAAATTATTTTGCCCAGTTTCGTGACTTGTAATTCGGCGACATACGTGAGCGTTAACTGGCATGTTTGCCAACTCTACGAACTTGATCATTTTCGCACCACGTAGATATCTATGCTTGCGCTGGGTTATGAGTCTCAGGGCATAACAATACAGTCTACACTTACATTATTACAATATTGGTTTTTGCTATCATTATTTTTACATTATTGTACAATTTCACCTTGCAATATTTATCGTGCCTTTTGCACGTTTCAACTTTAGAAGTATTAAATTCGGTTTTATCAAATCTTTTATTTTTTGAACCTCATTCGTTTTCAGACAACAGTTACGGTAGGTAAAGTAATTTTATAATATTTCGTTTGTACCTTCCTGTTCGTAAGTTTGTAGTTAAAAATTACGTGGCGCCCTTCATCCCTTTTTATAACTATTCCTATGGTTTCAACCCAGCCCGTCTCCACTGTCTAAAAGTTGGCGGCCTCCCAACCGAACAACCAAGTGGCGTAATGTGACCTAGTCAATCAATTTAAGCAAGGTTTAAAAACGCGATACCATGATGATATGTGGGTATATTAATAACGTTTCGTTTAAAAATCGAGTATAACGGCCCGAGTTTGTTGCATTAGGATAGGTTATAGGTATTAAAGAACTTTATAAAAGTTGTATGCAAAAAGTGTCCGAATATCAATAAAAGCAATCAAGGAAAATTAACAATTCTCGTAAGTGCTTAAATATAAAAAATATACTAACAAATTTGTTTTGGGTATAATCCTAATTATTTATCTCATCTTACACACTAAAATATGTTTTAAAAAGATATTATACTTATATAACACCCCGCTGTGGAGTGTACGAAGGTCTCAGATAGAAGCGAATCAGTTGACACTAAAATCGGCAGTCGGATCTGTCGGGATAGATCAGTTAGGACTACATCATCAGGAACAACAACCATTCGCACAACGCAAAGTAAAAAAAATATTGTACAATTTGTTCCAGTTAAAATTTTAACTTCCAGATATATAATAGCTATTAACATACCTAGGAATGTTATGCATGTCATAAGTGCCGCAGATGTAAGTTTGAAATCCGAGCTCGTAGAGAGAGGATTTTAAGATATCTAAGGCTTGTTATGATTCATAACATCCGTGGTTTGTTCTGTAATAAGACAAGAGTAAGCACAATAACAGATAAATAACTTTTTATAAACTCTTCTAAATTATAGTTTCAATATTCATATCTTAACTCTGTTTATCTATAAATGTCAAAATTCAGTTTAGAAATTCTTATCGTATTATGACAGATAGCGTTTTGTTTTAAGATAGTCGGATTAGAGACTCGTGAGAGTTAACATGTAAGAGTTAATAATAAGTTATATTTAATCATGTAAGTAAAAGTTTAGTTAGTAAATCACAAGTATCTGTTCATGTCCGTAGTGTTCAATCATCAATGTAAAGTGTAAAAGTGTATGTGTGTTCTTCCTTATCACCAGTCAGTTAGCGTGTCCTTCGGCACGAAGTGTTGGATGCCAACCATCAGAGGCGTCCACCAGTAAGTGAAAAGTGCATCATCGTTGGGAGTATGAAGTATTAGCAGTCATCAGCTGCAGAGATCCCCTCGTGTAACAGCTCAATAGTTTATCGGTTTCAGAAAATTAAGACATTATTGATAAATATCATTTTCTGAAATTCTCTCATAATGCTACTTTCAGATTGCTATGATTAACAGAACAATTATTTTGACACATGTCAATATGAGAAATATTCAAATTATGTGCTTTATTCTTCATGTTTATTACTTTAGAATAAAGTAGACCGTATTTAGAACGATAGGCTAACGTTATCTGTATGTATTAATATGAAGAGCATTATATTTTCATTTTATTTTATTTACATTTTGTAGACCGTTGTTGACAAGTCAGTATGGTAATAATATTACCGATTACCATACAGATACAGTTATTACTTAGTTACCAGCCTACTTTTGTACATGTAAACAATGGAATAAAATCCTGAAACCGGTAAACAATATTACGGCCCGGTTGTTTCATCTCTGATTAGACTGTCTGTTATTAGCTTAACTGTCAGTTAAAACGAAAAATTTAGCATCGATATTATAGCATAAAATGTCAAAATTACACATGGTGTCAAGTTTTTGATGCGACATTTTTCATTATAACTGACGGATAAACTAATAAAAATAAACAGTTTAACCAGAGATGAATATACAGCCAAAATATAAATATGAAGCATGTACAGGATGTTGAAAATGGATCTTATCTCCATTACTACAAGAAAATACATACATATACGGTGTTAAAAAAGAGTAAAAATATTTAAAGGTATATACAGGCTGGTGGCGGTTAGGGGTGAACATAGGGATTTAACATGGGATTTTAGTTTTTTGCAATTTCCTGCTCTCCTGTTCATTTTACAGCAAAAACTGTAGAGCACAAAATTGTTCAGAATTAAAAATTGCATACAAAAATGTATTTACATTTATTATTATGTTTTTGGTTTCTTCACAATTTTAAAAAGAAATTTCAAAATTTCTGTTAATTTGTAGCAATAGCCATGACTCAAATGTTTAAACATAATAATGTCATTCAATTTCTGTCAAATTTTCGAAATTTTCTCTAATAAAACGTTAATTTAATAATGAATGTTTATTCGAATAAGGAACGAGTTTTCATTATAAAAAATGATTATGGTGGAAATAGTTTTAGAAGAATACGTGATATGTTTTCCATAAAGTACGAAAATACACCAATTCCTATTATAGCAACAATTTCTAAACTTGTTAAAAACGTTGAGAACACAGCTAGTGTAGCTGTGAACGAAGGTAATGAAGGAAATAATTATAATAATAATGATAATAATAATAGAAGACGTCATAATGAAGTGAATGAAGAAATGGTATTGGCTATGATAAATCAAAATTCTACGTAGTTGATACACTTGGAATTGGTTTATTATTAAATGGTATACCTAATAAAAAATTCGTATTAAAATTAAAAGTTGTTTGTTTTTATTTAATTTTTAAGTTAAATTAACGCATGGTTGACGTTTATAAATAATTTTTGACAAACAGAAAAAAATAAATTCCATAGCTATTGGTACAAAATAACAGAAATTTTGAAATTTCTTTTTAAAATTGTGAAGAAACCAAAAACATAATAAGAAACGTAAATACATTTTTGTATGAAATTTTTAATTCTGAACAATTTTGTACTTTACAGTTTTTGCCGTAAAAAGAACAGGAGAGCAGGAAATTGCAAAAAACTAAAATCCCATGTTAAATCCCTATGTTCACCCCTAACCGCCACCACCCTGTATACATACATTTTGATGTGCTGATTCTCAATTAATTTTTTTCCAAAAATTCGGAAAATTATTTCTTCTTTTTCATTTAATTCTTGAAGTGTACCTACATTTTTAGTACCGTTGCTTAATACGAAATGTTTACTAAAAATAATTACGAATTAATTTATTTTATTTCCTATATAACGTCTGTTACGTGATAGATAATTCATTATTTTCAATAAAAAAAATCACGTTGGCAGTAATGTACACTACAAGAATTAAATAAATAATTTTCCGTATTTTGGAAAAAAAATTTGGATTGAGAATCGAAATATCCATATACCCTCAAATTGTGTACCCTTCTTTTAACACCCTATAGGTTCTATCTGCTTCTAGTAATGGAGATAAGATCCTTAAATTACTGTCTAAAACTCAAAAATTTCCGTTTAAGATTTTCAAAAATCTATTTTCTTCCACATTGAGCGTATTGACAAAAGATTGGCAGCAAAAAGGTAGGTAGCTACTAGCTGTTCATTAGATAAATAGGCACGCTATTTAAACTATTAACCTAGAGAAGAATAGCCCCATGAATGATAGATAAGACCAAGCACCGATATAGAGCCCTTGTTCACCTATTCAACAATAATGCCGCTTCGATCGCGTAAAAATAGATCAAGTTACCAGGCAGACAACGTCTAATCGCTGCACAACAATGGCCAGGCACACGCGATTCTTATCGAATTTTTTGACATGCCCATGTTGACGGAATGCTCTTTTTTGCTTTTATTTTGTAGAATTTTCAAAAACCGATAAAAGACATTTGCGTCAGGTTACGCTTTGTTCAAATAAATAGCATATACTTCAAGGAGGATTAAGAATGTTAATAGAATTTTAACGCGTCAAAAGAACTCCAGAATGAATCAAGATTTTTAAAAGTTTTTTCACATACTTAACTGAAGAAATAAAACGAGATTAATTCAAAATAGAAAGTATTTCAGAAACAGCAGCATAAACATCATGGCGATGATCTTGTTTGCAAAAAAAAACAGTGGGCAATTAACAGATTCTTCTAGTCAAACGTATAAAATTAACGAACAACGAAAACGAGGACAATAAAAGCGATTAATTTCTGGTTGATAGTATACACAAAAAAATCAATAGTGTTTAGTGTTTAAAATAACACAACAATTTATTTTAGTATAGTTAAGATTTCCATATTATGTAATATTATTTTCACTACCTTCATTAAAAAAAATACACTATGTACAATCAAGAATTTTTTGATAAAATAAAAAAGGTGCAACTCTAGAAGTGTATAGAAATATTGAAAAGTAGGCTTATGCCCAGTTTCATCAACAAGACTTCAATTTTAAGTGACCTCCGGTATTATCAACAACTATTTAATTGAAATGTGCGTTTAACGAAAAAAAGCACATCGACACTCTGATATCAATATTGGAAATTGAGTTTGGAAAGTAATAAATTAATAATCACATCAAAAATTCTGCATAAACGGCCAATTATGTTACGACTGTTCTTATGACTATAGCTTAAGACTATGATTATGATAGTGACTGTGTTATTACTGCATAAACCCGGCTTAAGACTTCAATGTCAATGGGAATAACATAGTAGATTTTGGTTAAAATAGGCTAACCGGAAGTGATATATTACCTAAAGTTGTTAATAGTATATTTGAATAAAATGGTTTTATTTTGATTTTAGAAATAAATACTTCAAATAAGAGTTTTAGAGAATTAAATTCTGCGTCTAGCACATTAAGTATGTATTATTAAATTAGCTTTTGTATAAGCGAGATATATAAATTTAAAAATTATATACTTTTTGGTTATTGTAATAAAGCTTGCTATGTATTAGAACAAAAAATAATAAAAAAATAAAAAAATTATGTTAATGTCAAATTACATCAAATACGTGCAATTTTATAATTGGATCTATACTTGTTGGTCTTGATACAAGGAAGTCGTGTGGTGTCCACATCAGATTTTTTCTTTTTATCAAAGACAAAAAGATAGCAGGTACCTACCTTGCGTAAAGATAAATGGCAGGTGTATATTTCTTCTACAAACTTTTAATATATAGATTTTTTCGATAAATTTGAAAACAACCAAGCAAAAAAGATTAATAAACTTCGGTATTATTAAAAGTTTCCCACTTATAATGAGTTTTTTTTTTTAAACACAATATCCTATATTTAACTATCTTTTGTTGGAGACATCCAAAATCTAAACGATCGGTTTATCCTTTGCTGAGACATCAGGCATCAGACATCAGGGACAGTGAAAAGCCTAAGCAGTCAGCGCACATTGCTCGTAAACAGAAGTAATGCTCTTTGTGCAACCACAAACGGAGTGAGATAATGCGATAGGGGTTTGTAGACGTGTTTTACGCGTGATTACGCACAAGATTCCAGCATTGGCGCCTAAACGTTGCATATTTCTTAGGCACACAAAAACCCTTCGTCAAAAATTATATGAAGAATTGACAGAAACTGACTGGTCCGTAGGTTTTTACTCGTATAAGCTGGGCATCTGCAAATCGAACCCGAACTAAATCAAAACCGGAACCAAATCTGTTATTAATAGTGTATTCCGAAATTGAACCAAGCTAACCGCGGTTACTTTTTCAGTAACTGGTTGTGTGTTCGGAACACGGTTACTGAAAGCTGGTAACTTTTCTGTAACCTTGCTAACCGCGCTAGACCGACGGTTGTGCTGCGGTTACATTTTGGTGCATGACAAATGAACTTTTAACTATTTTAAATTTGTCAAAATGAAGTTAACTGTTAGCTGGGCCGTTTTTCTAGTCCGATGTCGGTAACATTATGTAATCGCGGTTAAACCGTAACCATTTTCATTGGTTTCCGTCGTTTAATTTCGGAATACACTATATAATTGGTTCAAGAACAGGTTCATTTTCGAAATTTTGCCGCTAGTGGCGTAAGTACTTAAATCGTGTCAGGTCGATTATGTCCAATTAAAACAAACTATAGATTATATAATAAACGATGCTGAATTAATTAACGTGTTACGTGTGTGAGAATGTATTTTTATTAAATTAAAATTCGTATTAAAGAAGTAGGCACGTTGCATTATTTTCTTCTTTAATTTTATGGCTCTTTATGGTATTTTGCTTTATTTTGTGTCACGTAATACAAATACCTACGTATTCTTTGCATATTATTTCTATTTGATATATCAATATCGACTAAATGTATGAAATTTAACTTGTTATTATTTAATCGATTTCTTATGAACTTAAGATATATACAAGCTGTCCAAGTTAACTTGTTCATCATTAAGATCTCGGGAAATATAATGGCCAATTGCACAGCTTATAGTTAAATTGTTAACCATTGGATAAATTGACAATATCGTATCGAAACAAAATGTCAAATGAATTGTTAAATATTACTGTCAAAATTTCGATACGCACTTTTTGTGTAAACTTGTAGTTACGTCATTAACTATAAGCTGTGCAACTAGCCATTATAAAGTCGATTAAATTTAGTGTTTCACGAGAGTCTTGCATTTTTCTTGTTCTTGCAGAAAATACAAGACTAGAATCTGCCTTGCAAGAGAAATGCAAGAAGATTTTCTAACATTTTCTTGCAGTCTTGCAATATTTTATTATAGTTTATTATAATTGATTTTAGAGAAAAAAATATAAAATATTTTTCAACATATATTTATACCAAATGATTTGGTAGAGTGTGTACCTACACGAAAAAACAAGCCAATCGTCAGTTATCGCAGCAGGGGGAATGGGGTGACGTAGAAGTTTATGATTGGCTACGGTCCGAAACAGTTTTGTTTAAAACATCTCTCTTTTTCATGTTATTTCGAATATTTTTAAGATAGGTACTGTTCGTAGCATTGAAACATGTCATTGCTTATGATGACGTCCATATAAAAATTTTAAAATTATTTGAAATGCACAAGACTATACAATTTTGAGTAGGTACATTTTTGCAGTTTGAAACAAATAAATATAGACAAATTATACATCGTTGGAATGCTAAAAATATTCTCTTTTCAATGGTGTAACTTTTCAATATTGAGTCCATATAAAAATTAAAACTTGGACATCATAACTCGAAATCCACCAATGATAAAAAAAATCGAGCATCGCCATACGAAAGAATAAGAGTATCCTAAACTTTGGCAAACCAAAATCCAATATTATTTCATAATTAAAAGATGTTCACAAAAATAAAAATGCAAAATTTACATTTCCTCTTACACCTATTTAGTAACCTACTCACTTAGGTATGTTTTTTATCAAATAACAAAACACCGTTAAATAGTCTCCTAACAGGACAATTTTTGTCTAATTTAACCGCCTTCGTATCTATTATAGTTCTCCAGATGTCGAGATCTCCATGTTGGACACATCACCCTCTGGACACCTGTATACATATATCGAACCAACTCAGGAATAGGCTGTTTGTAAGATTTTGGTAGATCCAAAATCACAAAGTAATAAGGCCTTTAGTAGGACGATTAATGTAAATGCTAAATCGTTTTATGATATTGTAGTGTGGTAATTCGACTTCCGGGTATTATTTCACATTTGGAAGAAATTCGGAAAAATAAAAAACTGTAACTGTTACATTTTCGCCTATATCTAGAGACCGATGCATTTCTCCAAATAACAAAACGCTATTAAAATGGTCTCCTAATGGGCCAACTTTTTTCTAAATTTAACCGACTTCGTATATCTTATAGTTCTATATGTAAAAACTTTTACCGGAAAATATATTAATATTTGTATTCTTTACTTCTAATATTAATATTTTGTATTCTTTACTTCTTCAGATTATTTTCGACACTCCTAATAAGCAACTTCTTAAAAAAACTTCTCCATTGATCCTGTTATCAGCTACCCATCCTGTTTACAATCGATTAATCCCAACCTCATTTAGTCGCGGACACTAATCAACCCTGACGTGCGTAGTGCGTGTGCGTGTGTGTCCGCCGAGTGCACTAGGAAGCCACCCAGGGTCGGACAAAGCGAATTAGCCGCCACGTGGATGAGCCGACGGTGGCACGGGCTGCTGAACACGTCACAACCTGAATCAGGACCTCCAGCACCCACCGATGACAGTTGGAGAGCGGATGGTGCATAGAGGTTTTTTATTTGTTTGATAGAGTTGATTAAATGAGAGTGACATTATTGACTTTTAAAACAAGCACCAAATACGAATTTTCTAGCTTTAATTTTACGGTTCAAGTGATAAATTTATAATCAAACACTGTCGCGCATAACTGCATGAAATTAAATTAAACTAGTAAAATTTGAAAAAAAATACATATATTTACTTGTGCAAAACACAAAACAAAATTAGACATAAAGTGAAAATACGCATGCAGGATGAATTCAACAGATGGCCCGGTGTTACCATTACATATTCAAAAATATATCGAAAAACAATGACTTTAGCCACAGATTTATCTGTGCTTTAGCTTACATTTTAATCTGCGATATTTTTTGAATTAGTACATTGCAGGTGTAACTTGAACGCTACCTAGAAGTACCCCAAAGGGCCAAAAAAGGCAAATTTATAAAATTGTTAGATCAGGCATCTGGCCTGGTAGTTTTACAAAATTAACTGGTAAAACAAGAGACAATTAAAATGTATAAACCTGTACGACTAACAAATAAAAAACTACAAAGATTTTTCTGAAAACTGGGATACTATAGTACCCCGGAAAGCATTCTAGGGTTAAATTTCATGCACATACAAAACACATAGCTCATTAACCCCCGGTTTTCTTGTATTACCAACATTTATTTATTTACGTATTTAACGAAGAAAAGTATGTTGAGATTCTGACTACAAAGGCATTTCATTTCGATATATTACCTATGTACCTACTTTTATTTGAAATGATCATTTAAAACTAAATGCCTGTTGATAGCTCAGAAAGACCATTTTTCCCAACTTTAAATGAAATTTCTCCTATTTTAATGACAAAGTCCACGTAGTGCACATATGGAATAACAGAATCGATGATATAGCTCCCGCTGGTACAGATTCAGGTAGCTGCTGCTGCTCTATATTCGAGAGATAGAAGGGTCCTGTGCAGTGCGAGTTGAATAATGGTGTAATTCGAGACGATTTGTGCCTTGTTCGCTCCCTCGCCCTAGCTGAACCCCTGATGTGCTACCTATACACCCGAGCATATGTTAGATGCATGTATGTATACGTGGAGAATAGTTCAGTTGATGTGCATTTACAGTATAACTGGAATCTGGAAGCATTGTTCTACGTACATCAGAGCATATTAAGATATTTAGATTTACTACAATTTATTTAGTAAATTCGTCGAGGTACCAACTAAACACAATTGTTAGAAGTACTGTATTTCTTCTAAAATATACTGTTTTTTAGTATGACAAAAAAACAAGACTACCAAGTCCCAATTTGATATGTATGTACATCTGAGACAAACGGTTTCTAAAGTTTTAAATGCTAGTAATATCTACTTGAATATAATTTGTTTATAGGAGGGTCAGGCTAGAATTATTGAGAATAAGAAAATCTATTAGGCCGTTTATTTATCTGCCAATTGAAATTAAATTGTAAAAGTTGTTAGTTAGAATTTAGTTAATCAATTTTTTACAGTATCGTTATGAGTGAAAATATGCGTAATAGCATACTCACCTGACTGTGTAAATTTTTGCTAGTTTTTTGAATTAAAAAAAATACGGAGTAGAAGGTCTTCAGCTGAAGAAGAGATCGATGATGCAAATCATTATTATTTTAAAATCATTCCAAAAGAAATGATACATGTGGTGCACACTCAACGCTAGCAATTAGTGCTCGTGAGGTTATTTATTTATTCGTGTCGAACTAATATATACAAAAGGTACCTAATAACAATAGCAAAAAGTCAAAAATCACTAATTTGTCTTCCGCTTCTTGGCTATACTTGAAGAATACTAGTTCGTTGTTGCAGAATTATCTACCGATTAAAAACCAGTACCCAGGGTCGCGACGAGGACGCTTCTGCTTGACCCGTTTTCCATTTTTGACAGTTGTCAACAACCAAATTCCATCTTCATAATCTTTGCACATTTTTTTTTAAATTCACATCGAAAATTATGTACCAGAAACACGAAGAATATAATAGTGAATCGATTTATTGTAAATTAAAATTTTAATTTTACACTAAAATTTTGTGGACAAAAAATTTACAAATGCTTCAATGACATTTGAGGTGAAGCCTGGTAAAAGCCCCACGGTACGTATGTCATCATCATTACTGGTATCTGCGTATAAAGCAGAATGATACACTCAGCAATGGGTAATATGTCGTGATGATATATATTTATTTTTTATGAAAAAAACAACCTATCACTATTTGGCACTTCTTAGAAAGATGAACCTGTAGTACGAAAGCATTTTTAAACTTTGCATGGTACTACCGCTACCGATCATTGTTTTTAATATTTTAGTTGGCAATGTCGCATATATTTTAATATTATTAAAATTTTTCAAAGTTTATTCCTCATTACCTATTAAACTAAACTAGACAAAATATAAATGCAAATCTCTACTACATTATTATCTCAATTTTTGATATGTATTAACATTCCGGTATTTGATAAAATATTATTTATATATTGAAAAACCTTATTATTTTTATATTTTTATTTTGCAGGAGTTTCGAGGTCTACAACGCCTAGTCTTTATGTTTCATCTTTCCTAATCTTGTCAAAAAATATTTTACCCAGTAATTTTTGCAAAATTTTATTTTAAAACAGTGAAAACAAACTTCTTCGTTTATAGTTACATCGCTTTTCCCCTTGTTAATAATAACATCAACATCTCGTTCAGTACTTCCTGGTGTTCCCCATGTTCATTTCATTGATAGTTTACGAGGCGGTTCCCGCTGATTTGTGTGGATTCCTGTGTCGTTTTTTCCCCGTGTTTCAGTCCACACCGCCGTCTCTCGCCGCATTTCCTGAGGTGTCAAATACCAACTTTTGATTCTCCTGTAGTCCTGCGCACGCGCAAACAAATACCGCGCGTGTGGTTCCAATGTTTTGACGATAAAGACTAGTTAAGTACACGCGTTTGTTTCAATTTACTTGTTTATTGAAACAAATGACACGGTGAATTGTTGATTGTTTTGTTTGGAGCTTGAATGAGAGTTTTTTCAACGGATGCTTAAACATTGAGGTATCTAGTTAGAGAAACAAATGATGTTATTTTTTATTTGTTTTTTAAACTTAGGTCTTATGGGTTTGTTTTTAGATCAAGCCACCCTGAAAATCAGGTTCCTTGGGAAGTGAAAGACTCAGGTATAATTAAATTGAGACAAATCGAATGTTGGATCAATTGGAATGGTTCACTTAGAACTGTACCGTTGAAAAAAATCACCGTTCTTACAGAGATCGACCACTTTATAGTTCTGAATTTAATTACCTCCCGTCATACCGTAGGTAAGGTAAATAATGTAACGGTCCAAAAATTAGATGGTGAGTTTTCAGTGAATAAGCACGAATTAGGGTCCCCACAACACGTTTTTACTATTTTTACAATGATGTCGTGTGTGTGTGTGTGTGTGTGTGTGTGTGTGTGTGTGTGTATGTGTGTGTGTGTGTGTGTGGCGATTTTTTCTTCCACGATATCCCTTATAACAAACTTCTAAATATTTCTATTTCCCGTATTTAAGCTTCATGCATTCATATAAAGAGTTAATTAGGTTTTGGGTAAAATTGGATAACCAGAAGTGATACTTTATATGAAGCACATAACAGTTTTTAATGAAAAACTATATTAAAATATAATCCAATACTTTTCAATTTTAGTATTTAAGACTTTTATAGCAAGAGGAACAACATATTAGACTTTGGCTAAAATTAATACACCAGAAGTGATACTTTACTTGAAGGTCTCAAAAGATTTTCGTGAAAATATATTATGATATATTCCAAAACTTTTCAAATTTGGTATTTAAGATTTTTATAGTAATAAGAACGACATGATAGATTTTTTCTGATATTAATAAACCGGAAGTGATACTTTACTTTAAACTGTGACCAGATTTTCGTGAAAAATATAATATATATATATATATATATATATATATATATATATATATATATTCCAAAACTTGTCAAATTTAGTATTTAAGACCTTTATATAACGGGAAGCCACATATTAGATTTTAGCTAAAATTGATAAACCAGAAGTGATAGTTTATTTGAAGCTCTGAACAGATTTTCGTGAAAAATAAACTGATACAATCCAAAACTTTTCAAATTTGGTATTTAAGAGTTTTATATTAATGAAAACGACATACTAGATATTTTGTAAAATTGATAAACCGGAAGTACTACTTTACAGGAAGCTATAAACAGATTTTCTTGAAAAAACATATTAAAACATGATTCAAAACGTCTCAAATTTGGTATTTAAAACTCGTGTATAATTTGAAACATTATATTTTGACTATACCTATAAGATAAGTGGTACTTAATTTGGAGCTCTTAACAGGTTTTCGAGGAAAAACATAATAAAATATAATCCAAAATTTGGTATTACAGACTTTTCTATTTATTGGAACAACAAATTAGATTTTCTTTACAAACGATCGCCGGAAGTGATACTTTACTTAAAGCTCATTGCTATTTCAAACATGGAATTGACATCAGTTTTTTTTATAAACTAGACCTCAGGTTAATATAAAAATTATGCTGTTTGAAAGATCATTTATTTCGCTCAGAAGCCTAAATTATCAAGAATGCTTATTTTTATCAAGTGCAGAAATCGTATTAAAAACAGTGCATATTTACGTGGTTGTTGTTGCTATCACGAGAATAATACAAACACAATTTTGACAGATTGCAGTTATTGTCTTTTTAATTTCTAAGTGTAATTGTTAATTTGTTTCATGCATTTCATTTTAGAAATTTCTCGTTGGAGAATAGGAAAGAAATTCTAATTAATTGTTGCTCACATTAAACCGTATTACATGATCTTTCAAACAGTATAAGTTTTATTTTATTCTGAGGTCTAGTTTCTAAACAAAAAAAATAAAATATTTAAATTCAAAACTGCAGTGATCGATTTCTATGCACATAAGTGTAATATACAATACAGAAGTTTTTTATACATTTTAATAAAATAGAAGGTAACAAATCAAGTAACAGAATTGTTATATTTTTTTTTTCATGAATCGATGTTCCGCTAATCACCAAAACTTTATGGCGCAATGTATCTAAATCGTTTAATTTTAAGTTTGTGCATCTAAAATACAGTTTACATTATTAACGGTATTATAAGATAAACAGAAAACTTATAATGTAATTATTTTAAAATTGTGTAAACCAATAAAAAGTACTACGTATTGAAAGAGATATCCGATGAAAATCCCGATAAGTTAAATACCAAACCATTTACCCTTACTCCATAAATATCCTATAATCAACTACACCATACTTCACTCCTATCCGTAGGAAACAAAAAAGCATCTAGTCGCACGAGCGCCCAACCATCTTCCAGCGAATCCGATACTCCTTCATTTGTTTACAGCGATAGCTCCGAATGTTTATAATCCCGGTTATTTTAAGTTATCACCCGCTCTTTCCAGTCCCGGACTGAGTAGAATTCTTGACGCATTGCGGCAATTACCGCATAGTGAAGTGTCATGTGACTTGACGGTGAAATACAACAATTACATGCGAGTCGACACGCAGTATGATGTATCAATACAGTCGATCTCTCTCCTACACACAGTTATATAAATGATTCTGTCTCTGTCGGCCTCACGCGTAGAGGTATGGAAATTCTTGTTAGTGTGAGGTTATGAGAATGACGGTAATGTACGTGGATGGACCGAGGTGATCACTGTGGTAGTTAAGGGGTATATTGAATAGATTCTATGGCGCGAGATCTTGGTTAGATAATTTTTATTTATTTCCAGGTTTAGGTATTTGAAATATGACAATTACTTTATAAAAATATGTAAGTATGGGGAAAATATTTAATTAGTGTAGGTCACACGAATAATAAAATACGAACTAGATCACTTTTAAATAAATAAAGAAATATGTCTTCAATTATTTTTTTTTTCAATATATGTATTCAATTTTACAATAATTATTAAAACAGTAATTAAATTATTCAGTATGTAAAATAAAACAAGGCACTAGGATACATTTGCCAATAAAACATACATTAAAATATGTATGTAGTAGACATGAATGAAGTAAGTTACAAACAATGAAAGTATAATAATAATAATGTAATATTGAAATATTCAATCGCATTTAACTCAAATTCACCAAAACTGGACATAAAACCTTTATGCTTGAAATCATCGATATTTTATTATTTTTTACTTCCTTGTACAAAGTAAAGGAAGTATTGTACTCGCGAAAAATTTCGGTTTTCAGATTTCAACGGAAATATCCATTTTGACCATGCCTGAATCCATTCTAATTTCGTCGTAACGTCTTTACGTACGTACGTATCGCGCATAACTCAAAAACGGTAAGCCGTAGAAAGTTGAAATTTTGTATTTAGGATTTCTATAACATCTAGTTGTGCACCTCCCTTTTTGGTCATTACATAATTTCCAGAAATGGTACTTTATTTGAAGCCTATAATAGATTTTAATGAAAAACTATTTTAAAATATAATCCAAAACTTTTCTAATTTGGTATATGACTTTTATGTCAATTGGAATAACATAGTAGATTTTGGTTAAAACAGGCTAACCGGAAGTGATATATTACCTGAAGTTGTTAACAGTTTTTCTTGAATAAAATGATTTCATTTTGAGTTTAGAAACAAATGCTTCAAATAAGACTTTTAGAGAATTAAATTATGCGTCTAGCACATCAAGTATTATTAAATTAGCCCTTTGTATAAGCGAGATATGTATATTTAAAACTTATATACTTTTTGGTTTTTGCAATGAAGCTTGCTATGGATTAGGACAAAAAATAACAATAAAATAAAAAATTGATGTTAATGTCAAATTACGTCAAATACGTGCAATTTTATAATTGGGTCTATACTTCATACTGGTCTTGCGTACAAGGAAGTCGTGTGATGTCCACATCAGATTTTTTATTACATATGTAGTATTTTTTAAAAAATCAACAACATAAAACCTGTCCAAATATCAAAACTTAATCAAAAACTTGTCAACCATGGGCGGGGAGCCCAAGTTTGCGTCTTAGAAGAAAAAAGGGGGCGGTTAGGCGTGAAAAGTTTACGCACCTCTGATTGTCTGATTGTTGATTCAAGTACAATTTTATTTATTATTTTGAAGTTTTAATTATTGGCAGAACAGCCTTGAAGGCCTAGGCCTCAAATGCCAAAGTAGTGTGGTGTCCAGATTTTTTCCATAACTCTCAAAATGTCAATTAGACAAAAATAACTGCTTGTAAATTTTACTGACAATAATTATTTCGATTCCGAGTTCTTTTTTGCAATAGGGGAGTATTATAATTTTTGAATATTGTATATGTTAATCTACATGAAAAAATAAGAGATACATACTTTTTATTTTATTTACTGCGAAAAAAATTATTAAATATTAAACACCACCGGAAGTATGTTTGCGGCCCTAGAGTATGTTTCTAAAAGGCGCAAAGACAAAATTAATTGAAGTAAAATATCATATTGGCATCTGTCATATGTCATTCAAACTGTCAGTTTACTGTATTTAACATTTTAGTTTATTGATTTCTCTTTTCGACATTTTTGTTTTGTCACATTGCCGGTGTATACACTTTACGTATATATAAAATTGGAGTTTATTTATGGTAAATTTTCTTACGTTAAAATATAATACTCTCAGGGGCGAATACGTCATAACCGGATTTTTATGTGGCGACCGTTCTGAACATGTACTACTTTTAATTTAGATTTTTAATTACAAGATAATATAATTTGACTTTTATATTTACTATTAGGCTACTTACATGATATACTTTTAATATACATTATCAAAACATTTAAATTTCACTTAGTGATACTCCCCTATTATACTTACATGATCACTACGAATACTGTATCTGGTTTAAGATTGCAGTGGTGTGAAAATAGACGCAGTTTGATTTTGTTGTTTGATTGGATAATATCGAGATATTATCCAATTAGAAAACAAGATCAAAATGCTTCTATCTTCGCATCACTGCAATCTTAAACCAAATACAGTATAGTTCATATATTTCAGATTTAATGGGGTATGTGACCAAATTTTTATTTTTACGCAATATGATACTAGACAAACAAATACCCGTATTTTTTAAATCGATTAATTATTCGTACTTTACGAGAAAATAATTATTAAAAATTTGGGGAAGGGATGTATGACGTGAGCATGGTAGAATCGTGAAAGAAGAAGGGTAGATTGGGAGGGAACGAGATAGTAGATAGTTATAGTCATGCCACAGCCACACCTACTACAACATAATCGCGACGCTAAACGGCTGATCTATAACTGTCTCTTTCCTTTCCGCAATCTATCTGTCTTCTTCCACGATTCTAATATGTTTACGGCATATATCCTTTCCCCAAAACATGAAATTGCTAATAACAATATTATTACAAATTAATGTTTAGTTTTTATTATTATAAAGAAAACCTATAGGTTATATAGTGGTTAGTTTTTTTTATATATTTTAGGCATATATTTAAATTCAAATATGGTCACATTCCCTTCAACAATAATGCATTTCACTATTCTTATTGTTTATTCTTTCCTTTCACTTCTTAAAAGCTCCCAACCTATCTTCTTTTGGAATGCTGAATGTTTTCAAAATAATCATACCAGTAAACTACACTTTTACAGCATCAATTTCTTCTTCAGACGAAAACCTTCTACATCATAATAATTATCCAAAAATAGCCATAAGTTACGCATTGCCAAATAAGTTGACTAAGTATATAGAGGTGTTCTTTTACATTTATGTTTTAATTTTTTCACCAAAAACTGAAGTAATTACTGTCTGCTTAATTCACTCACAACAATTAATTAATTAAATTCTAACTAAAGCCGATATTACAATAGTCAACTTTGGTTGACGGCAACCGACAACTTTTCAGTTGTGTCAACCAAAGTTGATTAATGTAATTTAGTAGTTGCCAGTTGAAAGTAAACCGGCAATCGTATCAACCAAATTGAAACAACAATCAACTTTATTTGCAAGTTGCCGTCAACTTTGGGATTGCACTGCGTAGTTGAGAAACCATAAACCATGCATTGCAACTGAAGTATTTAGTCCGTATTTTTAAATATTGTTATTCACTTCTTTAAACGGTTTAGCTTTTAAAATTAATCATGGCAAAATGGAACTCAGGCCATAAAAACTAATTTCTGAATATTTATGAAAAATATTTTATTCTGCGGGATATAAACCACAAATACATTTATTTCATGCTGTATATAAAAAATCATTCTTTATGTTTTGATTGCATTTTTATTTATTATTTCTATGGTGTAAGGACTTCACTGTCGCTGGTATCGTAAAAGTATGATAATCAGATCAAGAAAAAAAATCTGATGTGGCCAGTACATAACCTTCCATCAATTCCATGTTTAAAATAGCAATGAGCTTTAAGTAAAGTATCACTTCCGATTGATCGTTTGTAAACAAAATCTAATTTGTTCCAATAAATAGAAAAGTCTGTAATACGAAATTTTGGATTATATTTTATTGTTTTTCCTCGAAAATCTGTTAAGAGCTCAAAATTTAGTACCACTTCCGGTATATCATATCCATACATATACATATATATAATCCAGGGCCTCTTGTACCCTAGGGTGTCGAGGTTTCATTTTTCGAGTCATTGGTTCTTTCTTCGTATACAAATTTACGCCATTTTTTCCTATCCTTCGCCATTTCTTTCGCCGAGTCCCAGTTTTCTCCTGCATCAGCTAATATCTTCTTTAGCGAACTATTCCAGGTGGGTCATGGTCTTCCTCTTCTGTTTTTCCCTACTGGTCTTGTTGATCAAATTTTTTTTTTGACTGGTCTGTTATCGTTCATCCTTATTAAATGGCCGAACTAACTCAGTTTCTTTTCTTCCATTGATTGTTTTACTGGTTTAACCCCTGCTAGCTTCCTAATATCCTCATTTCTTCGCTTTTCCATTATATTAATTCTTAGTGTTTTTCTTAAGTACCTCATTTCTACTGCTTGGAGTCTTTTATATTGTTTTTCAGTGAGCACCCAGTTTTCACTACTGTATAGAAGTACAGGTAGATAGATTGACTTAAATACTGAGATCTTAGTTTTAGTTGTTATTTCTTTATGGCTTAGAAACTTTTTTTGGAGGGCATAGTATATTCTATTAGCCGCTTGTATTCTATTATTTAATTCGTCATCAGTTGTTCCTTTGCTGTTCATTGTGCTGCTTAGATATTTAAATGACTTGACTTGTTCGACTTTCTCGTTTTCTAATGTTACTTTGACTTCTGAAGCTTTGTTACTGATTACCATGCTTTTCGATTTATCTAGATTGATAACTAAGTTATGCGCGACAAGTGCTTCATGCCAGATTTTCAAGTTCTTTGTTAAGTTCTTCTCGGAGTTTGCAAAAAGTATTATATCATCGGCAAAAGCGCAAGTTTGTAGATGGATTGGCTGTAGATTTCTGTAACCTACTACGAATTTTGACATTTTTGATTCACATTCTTTGATGACTACATCTAGAGCACATATGAACAGTAATGGGCTTAAAACGCTTCCTTGCATCACTCCATCTTTGTTCGTAAAAGCTTTTGATAATCTATTCGATGTACGGACTTTGTTGTTTGTTGGTATATCATATAAGTATAGTCAAAATCTAATATATTGTTTCAAATTAAACACGAGTTTTAAATACCACATTTGATAAGTTTTGGATCATGCTTTAATATATTTTTTCAAGAAAATCTCTTTATAGCTTTCTATTCCGCTTTATCAATTTTAGAAAATAATCGAATAGGTCGTTTTTATTAATATAAAAGTCTTAAATACCAAGTATGTTCCTCCCCTTCATACAAAAGTATTAAATACCAAATTTGACAAGTTTTGGAATATATATTTCACGAAAATCTGTTCAAAGCTTCAAGTAAGGTATCACTTCCGGTCTAGAAAAAATCGAATATGTCCTTCTTATTAATAATAAATAATAAAAGTTTTAAATGCCAAATTTGAAAAATTTTGGTATATATCAAAATATTTTTCACGAAAATCTATTCAGAGCTTCAAGTAAAATATAATTTCCGGTTTATCAATTTTAGAAAAAAATGTAATGTGTGGTCTCATTAATCTAAAAGTCGTAAATACCAAATTTGAAAAGTTTTGAAATATATCAATATATTTTTCACGAAAATCTGTTCAGAGCTTCAAGTAAAGTATCACTTCAGGTTTATCAATTTTAGCCAAAATTTAATAAGTATGTTATTCCTTTTCATATAAAAGCCTTAAATACTGAATTTAAAAAGTTTTGTGAATATATCATAATATATTTTTCACGAAAATCCGTTCAGAGTTTCAAGTAAACTACCACTTCCGGTTTATTAATTTTAGTCAAAATCTAATATGTTATTCCCCTTGATATGAAAGTCTTAAATACTAAAATTGAAAAGTTTTGAATTATATTTACGGTGACCATACGACCTTTATTTTAAAGGACAGTCCTTTATTTGGAAGCACTGTCCTTTAGATTTATTTACTTCGTAAAAACTCAATTTTGTCCTTTATTTCTATATCTCGTCCTTTAAAGTTTAAATAATTTATTTTCAAAATATTTTACTTAAGTTTTATCAAAGATAATATTTAAAAAAATTATTAGCATTGAGCACAAGCATATTAGTTAAGTTTGACTATGTACTCCGCGAGGGGTAAGGGTTTGAAGTTACAGATTTGTCTTTTTTTCAAACAAGAAAATATGGTCACCGTAATTATGTTTTAATATAATTTTTCGTTAAAAACTGTTATGGGCTTCAAGTAAAGTATCACTTCCGGTTGTCCAATTTTACCCAAAATCTAATCAACTCTTTATACGAATTAGAAAGTTTAAATACGGAAAACAGAAATTTTCAGAAGTTTGTTATCGTGGAGGAAAAAATCTTCACACACAGACACACACAGACATCATCGTAAAAATAGTAAAAACGTGTTGTGGGGACCCTAATTCGTGCTTATTTACTGAAAACTCACCATAGAATTTTTGGACTGATGACATTACCTCCCTTACCTTCGGTATGACGGGAGGTAATTATTACTAAAAGAACATTGCTATATGAATTTCTATTCAAAATAAGAACGAGTCAAAGAAGATTCCTCTATTTCCCAAGCCATTAAACAGGGATTATCCTTATTTTCAAAACGGTAGCACACAACAAAATATCACCAACAGCACCATGACAGTCCTAGATATTTTTCGGAGACATAACTATCAGATAAGATGTTATCAAAGAGAGCGCTTGAAAAATGTTTCTCTCGTTTTATAATCCCACTTTTCTCAACATGCAGAAATTTTGTTTACCATTTGTTGTTGTCTCTTTACATTGTTATCTTCAAAAATATGCACACCACTTGCAACTCATATGTCATAAAAGATAAGATTGATAAATAAAGTGAACCAGATAACAATATGTTGATCAACACATGTATGAATAAGACGCAATATTAGTTATTATTTATTTATGAGACACAACAAAGTAAATAAATATTGTTGTTTGAAGTCTTTTTCACACGGT
This sequence comes from Harpalus rubripes, assembly GCA_963082715.1. Taxonomy (NCBI): domain Eukaryota; kingdom Metazoa; phylum Arthropoda; class Insecta; order Coleoptera; family Carabidae; genus Harpalus; species Harpalus rubripes. The sequence goes on along the minus strand of OY720457.1, from coordinate 35,592,961 downwards.
CGCACATGTATATACTTATAGTTAGAATACTTTAAACTGTTTATGAAAATTTTACAACTCCTAGCATTGACTGACACCTGCAAAATATCCTAAAAAAAGCTACAGAATATTTTTTTCTTACAAATACTTCATCCTTCTTTTAGTTTGAAATTCAAAGAAAATATGAAGAATATAAAAAATACCTACATAATAACATTTTGTTCTTGTTTACGTATCTATAGTTTTGTCTTTGAAATTGAATAATGATATTGTCATACTTAATATAACAAGTGATATGATTATCATCGATTATTAATCATATCACGAACTTATATTTAATAAGAGAATATAATGAATTTTTGTGACACATTGTGTGTGCTGCAAACCTAACTTTTCATATATTGTATTAAAACATAGTTAATTTTACAATTGACTTATTAATTTCATCGTTCTTGATATCAAAAACGATTACCGCATATTTTTATACTCAAAATTAACTGTCAATGTTGTAAATTAAGAAAACAAATGCCCTAGTAACGAATATAAATAAGGTGATAATTTCTTTGTTTTTTATCATCGCTGTGATAGACATGTAACTATAGGGAGATTCTGAATGTTGATTGGCGGAAAATATGTCACGTGACTGATGAATTATATTCTCATATGTATTTTTATTTCTAACCCATTATTGTAATACATATTACATAAAAACTGTACAATTTTCGAAGCGTCAATTTTTATATATTTAAAAACTCCCTTATGTGCTGATTTTAAAATGTATCTTTCTTCGTTCCAGAGATATTTGTGTCTGTACCACAATAACATACAAACTTGCCGACATCACATTTTCTGAATTTTTGATCTAGTGGTTCAATAAAAGTAAGAAAATCCCTAATATCTTACGATTATTGTATTTTTTGGTTATTTTCAACGATTTTCACGCTTTTTTATATAAGTAGAACCACTTGATCAAAAAAAAATGGTCAAAATTGGTACTTACATAATATAATTTTATACGTAAAATCGACTAGTTAGTGATGTCAACTGCAAGAGATTATATTTCGATTTTACAAATCAAATTACTTAAAAAACAAATTTTTAATCAACTATGTACATTAATTTTTAGAAAAAATTTCGGAAAATAATTAACACATTCATTACAAACGATTACAAAGCTAGAATTTTTTAGCAATCTAAAAATACTAAATAAATAAATAAACGGTTTGAATTTTATGAGTTTCGAAATTTACAATATTTATATCTAACGTACGATATAGATTTTAGTTTGTTACAAATAATTGTTTTCAAGCACGTTGCTATATTTCATAGTAAAATACCTATAGTTTTTTTAATGCAAATCATATGTTGGGATAAAACTAACACACAATCACACAAAGCATCCTTGAGAAGAGAGACCACTCTGGTTGTACAGGAAACGTATGTCAATAGCCGTAAGTGTCAATCAGACGTCAGTGCGGTCAACATTGGACAGAAGCCCTACGCTCCCAAGGAATCCAACAAGACCAACGGACAATCTAAATACCGCAAAACTAAACCAACACAACACCATGGGAACAAACTAACGCATACAAATCTCTATATTCTTTCGGCTGCTTTGCTAATTAGGTATAATATGTATATACTTTTACTTTATACATTATATTTACTACCTATACAAATCTGCATAATTGTTGTTATTAATAATAATTTTTAAAAACTACTAAAATATACATAGATATCTACATACGAACATAAATGTAATTGATTAATCATTGAGTATACGAATATTTAATTTTAGAACAGACGAAACAATTAATATGATCAAATAAAGCTTGCTAAAATTATTTTAAATTCCAATCATTTGAATATTTTGTTGGTTTATAATTACTGTATTTATTTGGACACGTATTCACTAAATAACAGTAAAAAACAATGCAATATGATATGCAATTTTCAACTGTTTAAAATTAAATTTATTTTTATCTCCATTGTTACATATACATATATTTAACACTATTCTAATCTATTCTTTTAAAGTTTTCTAAACCGTTTATACAACAATACAAGATAAACTCTGCATAAGATACATATCGTACAACTATAGATTTTAAATCAAAATAGAAAACATTTTAAATAAAATGATAATGATTTAATTTTCTCATTGCAACAACCATAACCAATACATAATTGTTGAAATTTTGCTGTTTGAAACATAGATAAATTACACATCTAAGAAAAATCTTTTATCAATGATGTAACTTACCAATATTCCAATACGGCCATATAAAAATTAGAACTTTGACATCGTAACTCCAAATCCAGCACCAGTAATAACAAAAATTTGAGCGTCACTAGTCCGAAAGAAAATAAAAAGTATCCTAAATTTGGGCAAACCAAAATCCGTATTATTTCACTCTTAAAAGATTCCTACGCAAAAATAAAAAACCTGATGAGGCCAGCACATAACCTCTCGCCAGATATTTTTTTTTCTTTATATTCGTCATTTTTTCGCAAATTCCTTTTATATTCTTTTTTACGTATATTCTTTTGTGTTGTTGTCTTTTTTTTATTTTCATAATGATGTTCAAATATTTTTGACAGTGGCATACATTTTTTTTTGACAGTGACATTTATGTGTCAATTATTAACATTTGAATTTTTTGCCTTGAAGTAGTTTGATATGAGATTTATTACATCAAATTATTTTATATGCATTTCTCTATCTCTATATCTATAGAAGATATAATAATGAATTTATATTTATCGAATAAAGAATTTAACGTTCTTTAATATGAGTATTTACATAAATTTTCGATAAATAATATTTAGATGATTTTTTTCTTATAACTACTACTTCAGGTTGTCCCATTGTTACCAAAACTTAATCAACTTTTCCCCGTTATTGTTAAATTGAGGAATCTGTAGTTAAAAATGTCTTAAGTCTTTTAGTATGTCAGAAATCGTGGATCCAACATCAACGCGCGCACACACACACAGGCACGCACGCACGCACGCACGCACGCACGCACACACACACACACACACACACACACACACACACACATACATACGCACGCACGCACGCACGCACACACGCACGCACGCACGCACGCACGCACGCGCACACGCACACGCACACGCACACGCACACGCACACGCACACGCACACGCACACACACACACACACACACACACACTCACACACACACACACACACACACAAACACACACACACACACACACACACACACACACACACACACACACACACACACACACACACACACACACACACACACACACACACACACACAAAACGTGTTGTGGGGACCCTAATTCGTGCTTATTCACTGAAAACTCACCATCTAATTTTTGGACCGTTAACATTCTAGGGACCTTAAAACGTGCTTATTCACTAAAATCTAGATATGCGATTTTTAGCATAAATTCAATATCTCTCTTAGCGAGAGGTATCTAGTAACCTACTTATGTATTTTTTTTATCGAATAACGAAACACCATTAACTTCTCTCCTACTAAAGCAATTTTTATGTAATTTAACCGATTTCGTATCTATTATAGTTCTTGGGATGCCCATTTTGGACCGTTATCCTGGACATGTATATACGAATATATCGAACCAACTCTGGAATAGGCTGTTTGTAATATTTTGGTCGGTCGAAAACCACAAAGCAATAAGATCTTTATTAGGACGATTGATGCAAATGCTAAATCGTTTGATGTGGTATGGCCATTTGAAAAATCCAACGTAAAAAATAAAAAAGGAAATTGGAGAATCAATCAAAAAAATTTATTTAAGGTTCTACTGCAACCGACGTTTCCGATCCTATTTTTATTGATTCTCCATTATTTTACTTTCTTCATTATACTAACAGGCGATAAAACTTTTGAATAAATAAAAAATAAAATTTGAACAATTTTTATACACATATTTATAATTGGTAAAATATTCAAGAAATGATTGCAGTAGATACACTCTAAGAAATATCGTCCGTGTAAAGTAACCAGATCAATTGGTGAAGTAATTTAGTGTTAATTTTAACACTTAAATAAGTACATTTTTCGTCCGTGTTAAAAATACGGTATAGTTAAATTTTGTCCGTGTTATTTTAATAAATTTCAAATATGTTAACCACATATGGAGTAAATGAGATATATTACTCAAAAATATGGTTACTTTTAATTACCAACAATTTTTTGAGTTACTTACGCTCAACTTAGTGTACATTTGCACAATACGGTGCTGCAACTACACTATATTTTGTTAAAAGTAAAATAACACTCAACGCTGTTAATATGACGTGTAGTTCTACAAGCAGCGATCAAATCAGTACCAATGTGTGGATTGTGCAACTGTGATATGTGATATACGTATACTTGGTTTGATCTGTGAGATGAACGAACGTGTTTATTGCTACAAAAGTGTTATTACATACATCAAAATGAGTATACAATATACCATGTGATATAAAAATGAATAGTTCTAATTGAATTTCATGTGTTTTTTTTTATACCAACTAACTTCCTCGTGCCAGAAATTATTGAGTCTATGGGTACAATATATTTTGTTTAAACTCTATAACAACTAAAATTGCAAAATTAGATGTGTCTGAAATGACTTCAATATTTTTAAATATTTATTTGTACAAAGAACCATATAAATATATGAAACGCTTTCATGTTCCGAGTTCCGATGGAAATTATATTATTAACATATTTTTGTACAACACAGATATTAGCGAAATATAATATTTATTTACTTATGTATTTTTTGATATAATAAAATTATATTATTTATATTTCAATGATATCCTTATTTACCTTATTTAACACATATTCTGTAAAAAATTACTCAAATACGAGTAAATGAATACACCAAGAGGTGCTACTGAAACGCGTACTTTACACTATTTAGTGTAGAAGGTAATTAACTCGTACATTTAGTTAAAATACGAATTTCAGTGTAAATTTTAACACGCACTAATATTTTTAACTAGAAATTTTGTGTTAAATATTAAACCAGTTTCCAGTGTACTTTTTAACCAAACAGATACTTTGTTAAAATTACACGTAATCTGGTGGACCTCCTGGAACCGATTTTAGTTTTAAAATTGGTTAAAAATTTCTTAGAGTGTATTAAATAATAATAAATATACCTATTTAACTTTATCCGTAACCGTGATGGTATAATTTTTAAGCATATTACCAATATAAAAATATATGCAAATTATGATGAGTTAAATTAGGGGCCCCATGCTTTGTACGCCAAAACCACTTACATCCTAAACAAGGGCCCTGTATACATACGTATGTAAAATATAGACTGCACTATCCAGTGAATATTTTGACATTTAGTACGAAGTGCCGGAATTGAATTGAAGTTATCTGATTCATTATCTTCCACCCCGTCTTTTCTGTCATAATAATCTATATCTATAATTAACCAGCGTGATCCAATTATGTGTAAATTCTTGAATGAGTTAGTCGCACCGCACACGCATATCGTTATTTGTAACCGAACACTTTCCATCCCTCGTCGCTCGGCGCTCGGGAGGGGTAAGTCAGTGATAAAAAACGGTGCGCGCACCGGGAAGTGAAGTACGCTGAAGTAAAAACGCCACGTCCGGGTTAATGACGCTCCCAAGTGTCCAAATCACGGACTATAAATTACAAAATAGCGCGTGGAACGCCAGCTGCCTACCATGAATCAGAGGAAGGACACAGATTCAAATGAGGACGGAACTTCATCAATTCGGATAATGTTTGTAATTGAAAGAGATGAACTTTTTTTTAATATTGAATTAATAAAACAAATAAAGTGTAAAATTTGTACCTCCTGTTGCCATAAGTAAAGAAGGTATAGGGATCGTGCATGTCGAAATTTTACAGAATTTAACATTTACGATGATGCCTGATGTGTATGTACGTGTTAGTAAATGTGCGAATGTGTATGTCTTGTGAAAAGAACCCACTAGATTTTCAAGTCAATTGTCGAACTGAAAGTGACACTTTACTAAACAGCTTTCTTGGAAAAATACCTTTAAAAATTAAATTTTCGCGATTTTTGAAATAACAGAAATTAAAGAAGAATTTCCTAAAAAAATTGTTAAATCTTTTTCAGGATATTTTAAGATATAAATTTATAAATTACTTTATTTTTATGTTGCAGTCCCTGTTTTAAATTTAGCGTAGCCAGTGAATCTACACTTTTAATGTGTTGAACACGTAATTTTTTCGCCAAGAATTAATATAACTTTATGATTATTTTAAATGCTGTTTACATCGTCATTATCTTCATTTTGCATACGGTTGCTTTGTAAAATCATACCTTTAATGTCAATCGTACAAAAAACTATGTAGGAACCCGTATTTTTTAAGATTTATTGTTTATTAACATTATTATTGAAAAATGGCATTAAAACGTCGTAGCTGTGACGCCACAGAAATTTTAATACCGTTGTTCTTTAAATCTATTAATATTAAATAAATTTTACAAAGAAAGGGTATGTTATTTTTACATAACTTTATATTATATTTATATTGTAATATTTTTTTCACTAAATTTAATGAAACTCGCATAATACATAAATTTAAATTTATAATGGTTACAGTTTTCGAATATACTTGTAGTAGTAATTTATTATTCATTTGATTAAATTAGAATATTTGAAAATAAACTGCACATAGGTGTACCAACATTTTTTTCTTCTTTAATTTACCTTACCTTACGCAGGGCTCGAACCAACAACCCTTGGGTCACATCAAAACAGCATCGCTGTCAGACACCCACCCGCCAACATTATAGAATATAAAAAGATATGAAAAAGCGGGACTCAAAATCAACTTCGACAAAACTAAATATCTAGTCGTGGACGGAAATGGATATGATATAAATATAAATGGAAATAATATCAAACTATATACATATTATAAATATTTAGGTGCAAAAATTTCAGAAGATGGGGATAGTAAAAAAGCATTCAGAATTACACAATCGAAACAAGCCATACAAAAACTAAATTCTCTACTCTGGTCCACCGAAATCCAGAGACAAACAAAGATAAGAATTTACGGTACAATTGTACAAAGTATATTATTTTATGCGGCAGAAACGTGGGAAGAAAATAAAAAGGAAGAACAAAAACTAAATGCCATCCAGATGGATTTCTTGAGAAGAAGCGCGGGCATATCTAAGCTACAACATATACCGAATACAGAGATAAGAACTTTAAATGAGAACTGAAAAATTAGTGGCGGAAGAAATACAAACTAGAAAATTGTAATGGTATGGTCACGTAAAACGTATGGATGAGAGAAGATGGCCCAAGGAAAATATGCGAGTGGACTCCGAATGGAAAGCGTAGAAGAGGAAGACCGAAAGCTGAGTGGACAAAGCAAATACAAACAGATATGAGACATAGAAATCTGGAAGATGATCAATGGATCAATAAACGAGAATGGAACTTAGAACGCGAGAAACGACCTCAAGTGTTGTAAAGAAAAAGATGATTGTTTACCTGGTTTAATACATAGTATAAGTTTACATAAAATTAAAATTGAAATGGTATACTTATTTTTTACCTATAAATATTTTTTTATTTTTATATAAAATATTACATAAACGTCAAAAATATACAAAAATGTACTCCTGCTAAAATTAGACAAACGCAGTAGTTTTTGAGATATTTTAATTTACAGAAACAATTAAATATCCGAAAAAGTAACGATAAAAACGTTCATGGCTTCCCCATATGAGACGCTCTGGTTGAGATACAAAAACAAAACAAAAAACATGGATCTAAATAAGTAGTATCCCCATACCAAGTTTCAAAATTTTAGAGTGCAACTAGTACCAGAGAGTTATTAATAAAAATCTGTGTGATGAGGTGCACTTTTAAAGGGCTTGTAACTTGTAACTCTGTAACGATTCGGTCCCATGTATATTAAGACTCTTTTACTTCTCTTTGATCGTATTATATGCCCCCTGAATATTTAAACGTTATTTTTTAAAACCATGTATACTATTCACTTTTTTTTGATAATTCTAATAAATACACCAATCAGTAACTTAAAACTTATTTTCTCTGATCAATAAATTATAACAATTTTGTTCCCCAGAATAATTCGCATGCAGAGTGTTATAGAAATAGTATGTATAGACACAACAGTGAACGTAGGGCCTGATACAGTATCAGCGTATGTAGCGATAATGTCATGCAAGGCTGTGTGGCAGGCACGTTCGCTATGACGCCAACTGCAGCTGATCTACAGCATTGCTGATGCAAACATTCAACATTTAGTAATAGTATATCATTATATAAGATTTTCTCAATACAATGAAGCTGAACCCAGTGCCAGTAGGCCCGGGACCGAATCCACAGCGCAAAATTTTGGGGGGTGCAAAGGGCGACAAAGTGTAATAATTTATTATTGCTAATCATTCAATCAATTGAACAAACCAGTAATGTTTTATAAAATTATAGACGAATATGCATATTGGGAATATTATTTTAGTTAATTACACATATAAAAAGATTAGTATATTAGGGAGAGAAATGTATATTTTTTCTCGAGGTACAATTTGATAAACATCGAGAGAAAAATAGTATCCTTTCTTGTGGTGATCAGTAAATGTACATAGTGGGTAGTGGGATGATGTGTACATTGCCTGGCAATTCAGTTAAATATAAAAACGCACAAAACTCACTCCGAGTATCCCAAGAGTGACTTTTGTGCGTTAGGTGAGGTTATTGCTTTGGTTGAATTAAAAAAAAAGTAGTTTTGGGCAAGCTTCTTCGGGAGTAGAAACGTTACACAAATCAAAAATTTTAAGAGAAGCTTGTGACAATTCGTTTTTCAATTTTGTTTTAAACAAAGTTTAATTTTCTCAAATTTCATTTCGAGAATTTTCAGTTCTACATCTTTTTTATATAGTGTATGTAGGGGGGGAAAGCGCCAAAATAGTGCTCAGGGCCCCTAGTGTAATAACAGTGATAATATATATTTCATAATACCATACTGTTAAATGTGTTCTATGTACTCTATGCTCAACAAATATACAGGGTGTAAATTAAATAAGTGCAGTAAATTTAAACAGTAATGTAACTCGACGAGAGCAACAATATTTCTTAATAACTTTTTTTTCTGTCTTTTAGATTTTGAGTTAAAATTCTTTAAAGATTTGCTGCATATTTCGTTTTTTACAATTGTCATATGTGACACTCCGTATTGTGATAAAGATGTACAAGATTAACAAATGTTCGAATATTAGGAACAGTATGATTTGGAAACGCTACGTCTAAATGCATTGGCAACTCTATAACACTGTCCTTATATCAACCACAAATTAAAATAAAAGAAGTAAAAATACGAATAAATAAATAAACCATAGGTAAGTAGTTACAATGTCTGTGTACTCGCTATTTGTAAACGTAAGCATTTTGACAAAATTATACCTTATAAACAAGTTTATTACCAATGTCAAAATTTAATTGCAACAACTGACAGGACTGTCAATTGCTAAAACAATTCTTTCAGAGCTATTGCTACTGCATTCAATTATTAGAAATAAACTTGGAACGACTCGTCAATTTACGGGGTTGTAAAAATACTAAAAAAATATGCGTTTTCGAGAAAAAGTTATTAAGAAATATTGTTGCTGTCGACAAGTTATATTACTGGTTAAATTTAATCCACTTATTTCATTTACATCCTGTATATGCACCATAACAGCCACGGCCGTTATTTTTTATAACAGTACGACATTATTAAAAATCAAGTGTTTCTAAAAAATTAGAGCATCATACAGTGTGTCATGAAGAGCCGTCACCTGTCAATATGTCAGAAAATAGAATTTTTAGAAGATATTTTACGTTATTATGAAAAATACTGTACGCCACACGACCGATATGCAAATAACAGATTCGCTGATTATAAACTTCAGCCCCGTCCGTTATTTGCTTTATATCGACCTAATGACTATGGCCCGTATTCTTACCTCTTGAAGTAGCGCTACTTCGAAGTAATGATTTTTCGATTTTATTAATTTTATTTAATTTTATGAATATACAAGAAGGTTACATTTTTTAAATAAATTCAATGTATAATATTTGAAATAAGAGGTATTTACAATTTAATTTATTTTTATTTCTTTCATTTGTAAAAATAAAGTTGACATTTGACAGTTCAAATAGCGTTTTTGTGGAAGTAGCGCTACTTCAAGAGGTGAGAATACGGGCCTATATATTTACAGCAGAAACTATAGTTTATCCGGACCCCGATCACCTGGATCCGGACCATTTTTTATATTTTTACTGTCTTGTACCTAGTAAAAGAAGTATTGTAATCGCGAAAATTTAGGTTTTCAGATTTTAACGGAAATATCCATTTTGACCATCCCTAAATCCATTTTGACTAATTTCGTCGTGACGTCTGTACGTACATAAGTTCGTATCTCGCATAACTCAAAAACGGTAAGCAGTAGAAAATTGAAATTTTGTATTTAGGACTGCTATAACATCTAGTTGTGCACCTCCCTTTTTGGTCATTACACAATTTCCAGAAGTTTTACTTGAAGCCTATAATAGATTTTCATGAAAAACTATATTAAAATATAATCCAAAACTTTTCAAATTTGGTAAGTATATAAGACTTTTATGTCAATGGGAATAACATATAACAGATTTTGGTTAAAATAGGCTAACCGGAAGTGATACATTACCTGAAGGTATTAACAGTTTTTCTTGATTAAATTGGTTTTATTTTGATTTTAGAAATAAATGCTTCAAATGATAGTTTTAGAGAATTCATTTCTGCGTCTAGCAACGTGCAATTTTATAATTGGGTCTAACGAGTATTTCATGTTGGTCTTGCGTACAAGAAAGTCGTATGGTGTCCACATCCGATTTTTTGTAAATATATTCAGATCTGCTTATGGCCTCTCGCAGAACGATTTTGGAATTTGTAATGACTGTCCAGGTGTTATTCAACACCAATAATTACAATTTCTTCTGTCCTCGGAGTTCGCTTCCACCTTTATACCATGGTACCTTATATACTCCTACACTTTTAATACTGGTTCATTCAGTTTTCAGTCAGTTTTGCTTTCTAATACAGAAATAATTTGTAGCTTAAAATATAAGAATATAATGAATTGTGTTAATTTCTTTATCTTGTCATCCAATGAATATATATACATACAATTTGGCTTGGGCCAAACAGGTGTCTACTGTGCACAGTGTGATTCTGTGATTGATTTTGGCGTTACAGCCAGCATATGGAAATAGTTATTTATGTAACAAGTGTGTAAAGTGTAAAGTAATACTTTTTTGGTCGGGTGCGATGGAAATTGTAGCACGAGACAAAAAATACTATTTTACACACATGTTGCATTTGCATACAACATTTTTCCTACAACCGAAATGTGAATGATGTTTCTCGTAATACTGAGTATACAGGCATAGCAGCTTCAAATACTGTTAGTACTCTTTCTCATAACACTGTACAAAATGTAACTTAAACATTTGGAAGAATCTCAGACAGACGATGATTAGTCTTTTATAATGTACAAATTGTACATTTAATATTAAAAATTAGGTTAGGTTAGAATACATGTCAAAAAAATGTTAGTGTTCTTAAAAATTAGATTAGTATTCAATCTGTTAAAAAAACATTAGATTTGTTACATTTACAGTGTATATTCATATTTCTTAATAATTTTTTTTAAATTTTATTTTATTAGTATTTACTTCCTAATTATTTACTCGACAGGTAAATTCACCGAATTTTAATGTTGCCTAGCAACGCTTATTTACTTTTCAAGCACTAGTGCGTGAAAAGTACTTTTCACGCACTAGTGCTTGAAAAGTGACACTTTACACACTGTAATGAGTGCGTGAAAAGTACTTTTCACGCACGGTTGTAGGAAAACTATTTTATTATTAATTTCATAGAAAATTTTACTCTATGCAAATTTTTGGGTGTCTTGATAATACCACTAAAATTGCACAGATTTAATTTCTGCACTATACAGGATAGCTAGCTAGAATGGCAGAATATCGATGTTTCCATTTTCAATTTCAAGGAAAGTTCAAATTGTGCAGATTGTCAATTATAATTATAAATAGACAAAAATGTTACTGAGAAATAGAAATGTAATGAATTAGTAGGTATATAAGTTTATATTCAAAATTTTACACAGACTGGAAATTGTTTACATATGGAATGGAGGTAAATAGACAACAAAAAAATGACAATCTGTGTACTATTTTAAATGTAAACTAAAATTCTAATTAATTAATAATAAAAATAAATCTAATTAATGATAAAAAAAAGTTTTCCATATAGTGTAACCAAAATCAATTAACTGTATATATTTGTTTATAATTCTCATACCTATTAAAGTACCTATTTGTTAAATAATTGTTAAGAATTATGTATAGCATACACGCAGTGCAGTCTCAACAACAAATTTGAGTTCCCTGACATACATGGACGTCTGATAAACTTGCTATTTGCACACTACAGGTTGTTAATAAATACGTGTTACAAACTTATAGGGCATATACTACTAACACTGAACAAAATGAATAAAAAAGCTTAATCAACATACATCTGATCTTCAACTGTTTCCAAGATAATGCAGTGAAAAATGAGGTTTTACGGGGTTTACCCCTGCTATCTGGAAAACTATAACAGTTACAACTTCGATTAAATAAGACTTTTTGTTTACCTTTGAGTGTACATATCAGATGTACTTTTGTTTTCAAAAATAATAATAATACGACAAATGTTGTGGCGACCTTGGCTCATATTCAATTTTCAAATTACTTCGTAAATATTAGAAATAGAAAAAAAATTTCATATAAAATTTTGTTTTTTCCTTAGTGTATTTACTGGCATAGACAATATTTTGTTCGATCAATATCTTTGTCGGTTTTTCTTCGCTTCTAATACAAAATAGCCTCTTTCTCGGAAACAGTTGAAGATCAGACCTATGTTGATTAAGCTTTTTTACTCATTTTGGTCTACTATAGAGGGTGTAACAGCTATACCAGCTACTTCAAATAATTTATGTACTATTAATGATACAATAAAGTACTATTAGACAATCTTATAGAAGATCAAAGGGGACATCCGATTGGAGAAGAAAATATTTTTTTAAACCAGTGGTTCTCAAGTTACAATACAAAGTTATATTTTTAAATGGGATTATACATGTTTTTAAAACCAATTCAATAGAGCTCAAGCATGTAATAATTTTATATCTTTACATAACAAAAATATTGAAAAATATTCAATTGAAATTTAAATAAATTTGTTTTATAATCATTTTTCAGTATGCTATGTATGAAACCCAGAAACTGCCATTTGTTAATTTAAATTATTTAGGATAGAAATTAAATAGAACATTGTTTATACCGTTATTAACAATAAATTTTTCATTTTAATTTAAACTCAATTGTTTTTCATACAGAGCCTACTGAAAAATAACTATAAAAAGCAAATTTATATGAATTTCAATTAAATTTTTCTCAATACTTTTGTTATGTAAGGTTATAAAATAACCACATGGTGGAATTAAAAAAAAATACTTTATCAAATGGGCCTAATAAATATATATCATCCCATTTAAAAAATATAATTATGTATTGTAATTTAAGAACCACTGGTTTAAAAAATATGTTCTTCTCTATTTCCATGTCCCCCTTGGTCTTTTATAAAATTGTCTATAGTATTTTATTGTATCTTTAATAATATAGAAATTTTATGAGGTAGTTCGTTTAGTGTTATACAGCCTGTATACTATAAATTTATAACACGTATTCATTTAAATCCTATATATCAATATTTTCATTATCAACAACTGTGTACGAAGCAGATTGACAACTGACACTCCCATCAATGGATGGTATACCACACTATTATCATAAGTTTATTATGTACGATTTATCTATATGTTATAGAAAACTTCTTTCTAAAATAGAATGTTCGTGATTTATTATTATTATTATTATTATTATTATTATTATTATTATTATTATTATTGTAACGTGGAACGCCCGCCGTCGCCGCAGCAATGAGCGATTGTCTATTTATAGCGATGACGCAATCGCGCTAGCCTTCCGAGCTACGTAAGCAAAAAGGTCGCGACGTGTTTAATTACTTCCGGTCGCCTGAACCTTTTGTGTTCATTGTTATTATGCGGTCGAACATTCTAGAGCTTTCCTAGAAGGTAACGGCAGCTGTATAAAAGGGACGCAGCTATGTTCGAGTTAGTTACGTAGGGAGAGTCATAAAGGCATTCACATGGAGTGTTAGAGAATAAAGTGTTAGTGAGAAGCACAGCAGTATCGTAGTGCGCGTATGCAGTAAAGTGTCGAGTGGAGTAGGTACGCTGGAAGTTACTGGTACCTATACTGGGGTAGCTGTGGATGTGAATACTCGGTAGTGTTGACGAGTATTAGGAAGCTATAGTGCACGAGGACAGTAACGGCGAGTCTGGAAGTTACTAGTATATTGAGTTAGCTGTGGAAGTGAATTCTCGGTATCGTTGACGAGTATTGTGAAGCTAAGTATACAAGGACAGTAACAGCGAGTTGGAGTGGATACTCAGCATTGGTGTTGAAGAATTGTGGCATACGGGTAGTTGGTGATACTGAGGCTGTGGAAGGAGAAAGTTAGTTACATAAATAGACAGACAGTGAGGTAAAAAGTGTGACTTCTGTCCGAGCAGATGAATATATATAGACGCTGTTGAGTCAGTTGAGTACATAGACGCTGTGGAGGTCGGTAGGCGGATAGTTGAACGTGATATAAGTATATAGTGATATACATATCGCGTAAACAGTCTACAAGAGTCTGCCATAGACCGGCAGTCTAAGATTGGAACGCATAGTGAAATAAATAATTATCGAGATAATTACTAATATCGTGGAAATAAATAGTAGTGTTAATTGGTTAAATAAATAAATAGTGTTAGTGTTTCTAGTTAATTATAGTTTTAGTCTTAATTAGTTTTTAATAATTGTTCAATATTAGTAATCGTCATTATTTAATATCTTTTTAATATTTAGTAATAGTTTAATAAACTCTTATTTTAATTGTCTAATATTTACACTTCACCTAAATAAAATAAAAACGTTACATTATTTACTTATAACACAATTTCTCTGCAAAATTATTTATCAAATGTGCAACTAAATTCTGCAATGCCGTATTCTGAACTGGTTTAAATTTAAATGTTTCTTAATTGCCCTTAGTTTGCAATATCTCCATTTTCATTCCACGTAACCGAACATTCAATTTTCGATGAACTACGTAGAAGCTTCTGAGAAATGAATGCTTCAATGTAGCAATCAAAAGCTTTGTGAGTTATAAATAAATGTTCAAATACTTGTAGTAATATTAGTAGGATATACCATCAGAGTAAAGCAAACAGAAAGCAGTACATGTATGTCTGGATAAACACTTCGAGTATTTTTTACTGACGCCAGCAATTTGCTCCTGTTATTATGTAAGTATAGCAGAAGGAATGGAAGAGTGAATGCAACATTTTCCTACTAAGATTAAATTTCTGATTTTGTAAGTGTGACGTTCAATTGTTGAAAAAAAATTCCCGTTATATTTGCTTATTTCTGAGTTTTTCAGAAAGTATATAACTCGCAAAAAATATGTAGTGCTCAGAAGATGCTATCAATGAACAAATTCAGGATTTTTTATGAAAACTGTTTTAAGGTATTACCGGTAATATTTAAGGTAGGTATTAACAGGTAATACAAGGAAATTTTTTAAAAATATTCATAAAATTAAAAAAATTAAATTATTCCTTTGTTTTTTTAAATTACATATATATATATATATATATATATATATATATATATATATATATATATATATATATATATATATATATAGTTCTTGCGTAATTATTTGTACGATTTTCTTTAACTCTAGGCTACACAAATACTAATCGCAATTTATTATAAAAGCAGTAAGTAAATAAATTGATACTACTATATTTTATCCACAAGCGAAAATTTTCGTGATAAAATGTCTTTTCTGAACTCTTGAGTGACACAGTTTTTTTCCAACTTCATGCTCTTTTTGATTAAAAATATAAATAACGTTTAAAACTAGTACATTAATATATGTTTCATAAGACATGATTTTAGCGCAAGAGTCTTTCTTAGAAACGAGCGGCTTTCCGCGAGTTTTCTAAGGGGACAAGTGCGCTGAAATGTCTTATGAACCGTGTATTTTATACTATTTTTTCTATTTTCATCCTTTTGGCGAAAAATATTTAAAAATATACGTTATTTCACTTTTAGGAATTTCTATTTTGATTATTTCATAAAGTACATAAAAGAACCAAAATAGAAAAAAAAATTAATGACCGCTGTTAATGAATGATTTTAATACGATTTTATTATAATTAACACTGATAAACAATTGTCAAACGTTACTCACCTAACAAAAATTGTTATGGTAAAAATTTACATTTTCTCTAGGAGGATCAATGAAAAAATATTGAAAGAAACACGATATCAACCATTAAATTTCTCGATTATTAAATAATCACCCATATTAACATACTATTTGATAATATTATTATTGTGCTCAGTTATTATTATTATTATTATTAAAGAAATTTTTTATGGATTGTTTATGTATAACTATGTATTTATTTGAATCTTCATCATTAACTTTAGCAATGAGATTCTCCAATAGATAGTGTAACTACAAAAGTACCTACGCGTTGGAAAAAAATAAATTATATAAGATACATTGAACTTGAAAAATATTCCTATATTGTTGAAAAATTTATTTGACAAATAAGTGTACTGAAGTGAAAAGTGTAAGTTACGAAGCGACGCTTGAACATTTGCGTCGCTAGGCGACGCCGTCGGCACAGCAGCGACATTCAGCGTCGGCTGGGAAAGTGTTAACGACATTCGGTTTCAGTTTTCATAGCAATTTTCTTAATATAAGCACTCCACACTCACGACTACGGTTAAAATTAACACGGGCCTTATGAGACCTGTGCCGACGGTACTTAATAACCAATAAACAAGCATCTTCTCATTTCAAAGTAACTCTCAAAATATGCAAAATGTAGGTAAACGTTTCTTTATTTTATAATAATAATTTTAAATGATATTAGTACTTAATTTATAGATATAATAAATTTATTATTATTATTTATTATACAAATCATGGATAACCATTTAGCCAATAAACAATATAATATTTTAACAGCAAAAATGTATTCCCTCACCAAAGATATTGTATAGGTACTTTAATAATTAAGGCCTCATATTATAAAACTATTTAATTTACGATTCAAAATTAGTTCATTTCCTGTTTTATATACGGAAAAATTTATTTAGTTAAAACTAAATGTTTAAAATACCAGCATTAAATTTACTAATCTAGCAAAGTAATAAAATCATAAATTACATGATTTCAAGTATAATTAATTTTCTTGTACACATGAAATTAAGACTGGCGTGTAGATAGATAGTCGTACCTAATACCTACTAAATAAATATATTAGCTTTACCTGATAATACGGCAACGAGGGAAAACTCGAGTAGGATGCAACGTTGTACAACATTGGAATTTTTGTAGTTTTCAAATTATATGTCAAATTAAGATGTTACACCATTCCACTTTCTGTGAAAAACAAAATAAACGTTGTCAAAACAAATTATACAAAAGTCAAATAAAATAATATTTAACTTTAAAATAAAACAAAATTTGGAAATTTCTTTTGTTTCATGTATTTTCACAAAATACAATATTAAAATGAAATTCTACAAATAAAATATTAGCTATGCATAAAAATATTAATGAAATTAATAATTACATTTATTATTCGACCTATTAATAAAATTCCATACACAAGCAATTAATAACATAACCTAATTTTATTATCATCAATCATAATAATTGTTTAAGTTTGACACCAAATAAATCTTTGAAATGTGTAACAAGCAATTGCAATAATATTTATAAACACAATACAATATCTATAAATTGTACTCCGTCAAATGATTTGCAATACTTACATTGTTAAAACAAATTGTTGATTCCAAAAAACATAAGTATGACGACAAGCACTATTCAAAAAATGTCATTTACTTTCATTTATTATTTTACCAGTCCTATCAGCCAAGTGTCGTAACAACAACCACTCAAACACAAACTTATTTAACCCGAAGAAATTACTATTATTATATCGATCACAATATTATTTTAGTCATACTCATAACCATATGAAAACCGCACAAAACAAAAGTGCCAGCAGAGCCACGGTGGCAGGACACGAAACTAAAAATCAATAGGGGGGATGACAGACTGGAAAACAAAAGGGGTGGAGACAAGCAGAAGGAACCACGCCCATGACAACGAGGGACACTCAGGGTAAAGAGTAGTATTTAAATCAAATTCACCCTTGCTGAACAGAGAACCTATATAGAAAGTAATGAAAGTATATAAGTATCTTTTATATACCTTAACAATTCTTGTTTATGTCTAATCTGATAAGTCGGTATGCCCAACAGATCTATCTCAAAGCAATTTTTAATCAATCATAAAGCAATTTTTAATCGATCGCTAATCAATTTTTCTTCGATCGCAACTAATCGTAATTTTAATATTTTTACCTCCCGTCATACCATAGGTAAGGGAGGTAATGTTATCAGTCCAAAAATTCGATGGTGAGTTTTCAGTAAATAAGCACGAATTAGGGTCCCCACAACAAGTTTTTACTATTTTTACGATGGTGATGATGTGTGTGTGTGTGTGTGTGTGTGTGTGTGTGTGTGTGTGTGTGTGTGTGTGTGTGTGCGTGCGTGTGCGTGTGTGTATATAAGCACGAATTAGGGTCCCCACAACACGTTTTTATTATTTTTACGATGATGTGTGTATGTGTCTGTGTGTGTGGTGTGTGTGTGACGATTTTTTCGTCCACGATAACTTTTACAACAAACTTCCGAAATTTCTATTTACCGTATTTAAGCTCTTTACATTCACACAAAGATTAGATTTTGGGTAAAATTGGACAACCGGAAGTGATACTTTACATGAAGCCCTTAACAGTGTTTAATGAAAAATTATATTAAAATATAATCCAATATTTTTCAATTTTAGTAGAAAAACTTTCATCCAGGTGAATAACATATTAGATTTTGGCTAAAATTAATAAACCGGAAGTTATACTTTACTTAAAGCTCTGAACAGATTTTCGTGAAAAATATAATATATTCCAAAACTGTTCAAATTTAATATTTAAGACTTTCAGATTAATGAGAACGACATATTAGATTTTTTACTAAAATTGATAAACCGGAAGTAGTACTTTACAGAAAGCTATAAACAGATTTCCTTGAAAAAATATATTAAATCATGATTCAAAACTTATCAAATTTGGTATCTGAAACTCGATTTTGACTATACTTATATGATAAACCGGAAGTGGTACTTAATTTGGAGTTCTTAACAGATTTTCGAGGAAAAACATGATAAAATTTAATCCAAAATTTCGTATTACAGACTTTTCTATTTATTGGAACGAGAAATTAGATTTTGTTTACAAACGATCAATCGGTAGTGATACTTTACTTAAAGCTCATTACTACTTTAAATATGGAATTGGCGGGAGGGTATGTGCTGGCCACATTAGATTTTTTTTACTTGTATACAAGATGTAGTTCTAGGTTGCCTTTATTTATAAGAAGGGTCTTATTTTAGGACCTAAATGCCTACATATCTCTTTTCTATCTTTATTGCAATCGGGATTAGGCCAATTGGTACACTCAAAACTGGATTGAAAATTCAATATGGTTTACATACCGGCTGTCTACTCTTTTTGTTACAATGATAAAAGTTTCATTTAGCCATAGTTTGTGCCGTATTATTTTTGTAATAAAAGTGTAAATCCGTAAAATGTTCAGAATAGAAGGCCCAAAATTATTGATATACTTTCATAGAACCACGGACTAACCTTCGTGGCCTATCCATACTTGGGGTGTGACTGTCACTTTGCAGGTCAGTTGGCGGCAATCGGCAATTTGAAAATAGCTTTCCTTTCAGTCTGGGTCGTGCGGTGATATAGAGCAAAGAACAATTGTTCCAGGCGCCTTTTGTGAAAAGGTGCCCTCAGATATATTGGAGATAGATATATTCTAAAGGGGACTTATGATTTTAGGATTTTACTGTTGCCATCTACTGAGTTCTGAAGTAAATTCTTTAGACAAAGACGACAAGCTCGAAGAGAGAGATAGTAAAGCACTACCATGACCTCTTAGATAGAAATTAAAACAGAATTTAAATTAGTTAATAATATATAATAATAATTTAGTGTTTCGGTATTATTATTTTTTTAGAATTTATGTGCCAACAACTCACACTACGGCAAAATATAACAGAACAAATATCAAATCGGATTAGAAAAGAGAATAGAGGCCACGGCAATACAATACTATCTCTCTTTTGGAACATGTCGACTTCTTCCAAAGACATGTAGTGGAGGGGAGAATGTGTGTTGTGTGACGTCTGTTTGATAAGTTTAAGTTCCCATTTCTCCGCTCCTGGTAATCACCAACTTTAGCAGTTAGATCCAGTTCATTCTATTCTTTTGTATTGAACCAAATAAATGAAAATTCAGTCTTTTCTAAATACTTCTCTTAGGGCGCCAAATTAAATATTATGTACTCCAGGCGCCTAAATACCACCGCAATGCCCTGATTTCAGTTGTTTATTAACCGCTTAGGTTTTAACAATTTGTCATTGTTTTGTGCTTGCCCTTACATCAGTGTCAGTGTAGTGTTTTGTACTCATCATGTCGCTCTTTATATCAGTACTTTTTTCTTTAACAGGTGATGTGAAAGTACAATATGAAGAAAAAATTAATATGATTGATAATGTGGAGCCATAAAACTGAGTATAATCTAGCAAAAAATGTAAAATATAAGTTCAAAGCAGCAGTAAAAATTAGAAGAACAATAAAGAAATCGCACTAAAAAAGTCTAAGTTGGAGTAAAACGAAAAACAACCTAACCTTTTAAACGTCATTTTGAAAGTTTCACCCACGTAAAGTGACAGTCACACCCTAAACATGGATTGTCCACAAAAAAAAGGGTCACGTGTGACCCCGGGATCCATAGAGATAGATATATCGGGTGGTGGCGGTTAGAGGTGAACAGATTTAATTATGTGATATTAGTTTTATCCAATTTCCTGCTATCCAATTCATTTTACGGCAAAAACTGTAGAATGCAAAGTTGATCAGAATTAAATATTGCATACAAAACTTTTAATTTTCAACAACTTTACACTCTACAGTCTTTGCCGTAAAATGAACTGAGGTGCAGGAAATTGCATAAAACTAATGTCACGTTAAATCTTTATGCTTACCCCTAGCTGCCAACATTCGATATACTAGAATTTTCTTTTTTAAACTGTTTACAGTAGTGTTGCCGCAAGACCAAGACCAGTCTTGGTCTTGTCTCGTCTCGTCTTGGTCTTGTCGAGACAAGACCATCATTTTGGTCTCGACTAAAAAGTCAAGACGAGACGAGACCAGTATCGAGTCTTGTCGAGAAAGTCTTGAAGTCTCGACAAGACTCTCGACTTCAGTTCGTCGGTATTTTTGCAAACTATTTTCTAAAAGTGCTTCAAAAATTAAGAGCAATGCTATTAATGCTGTTTGAAAATTCATAAAATAATAAAGATATTAATTTTTAATCTTACGTTCCTGAAACATTAATTTATGTAAATATAAAAATTCAAACACTATTAGAAATTCGCAGATTAGGCTGGAAGCTTGGCTTAAATTTCCAAAATTTGTAAGCATTACAAAATGGGCATAATACTCGTGTTCATGTAACATCTACACAAATAATGAAATAAAAGCATATTTACTGCATAGATATTAATATAATAGATAAATTCAAAAACCATTAAACCGTTAAATTACAATGTATACCTTAGTATAAAAACTACCCAGGATAAACCGAATATTTAAAAAATTGTAATTTTATTTATATCCTATGAAATGTACTAACAAAATTGAATTTTCAAGTTGACTAAAATAATTTTCAATTTTCAAACAGCAATAAAGTTATACCTACCTACAATGTAAAATATCATATTTGAAAGAAAACAAACTCAATTACAATATTTTATTTTATTGTAATCATTGTAATTATTTTATTGTATTTTTCATTTTTGTTTTATATAATTTTAAACAGTTCCTACTGTAATTGCAACCTAGTGCTGCTATATTGAAACGTGTAATGTTCACTTCAAATATAAAGTATTTTTCATATATTTACAAAAAAAATCTGTTGTGATTCTTAGAATTATGTGAAAATGGAAGATGCCGACAAAGATTTTACGACCTTAAGCCCTTAGGGAAACCAGTTTTTTTTAAAAAAAAAAACATTTTAGATTTTTAACTGATGTGCTCCTTATTTTACCTAAATAATTCATTTGAAATTGAAAATAATTATTATTTTATTACACAAAACGCAAGGATTCTTAAAAATGTCACCCATAATATAGCCAATTGCGCATACGTTTCGTTTTATATTTTCAATTTTCACCAATGTTTTATTTAAAAGTTTAACCTTGAGTTAACTGTCCTATGGGTAAGACCATAGTGTCCATAAAACTAAAGCGGAAGGGATGGAGGATAAAGCAATAGATATTTCCAAGAATTTCATTTATGCCTAAACTTTCTTCTCTAATCTTTACATTTTGAATTTCTCAGGTCTATAATAAGAATATGAATGAATATTCCTCATTTTATTTTATTAAAATTCGTAACATAATTTTATTAATTTTCATGTGGTAATATTATAACTTCACATTGAAACACGCATAAAATAACATGAAAATAATGAATAATGTATTTCCAAATAATGTAATATGAACTTCATTGTTGTTCTATATTTATTAATCTCTAGATTTTACTGTTTACCTACCGCTATTAAGAAAAACGCATTGCTGTTAATTATAATTCGGTATCTAGTTATGTACCTAATTGAAATAAAATTATATTCTATGTAAGAATAAATTAAGAATTTTTTTTAAGTGATCGACAATCGACGACAGTCATAGAATACTTTTAAAATTAATATCTCAAACATTTTTTGGATTTTTTTAATCGCGATTGAACGGTTTTTCTTAGACGCAAAGTCGAGAGTCTTGTCGAGACTCGAGACAAGACGAGACTGACTTCAAGTCTCGTCTCGACAAGACCAAGACAAGACCAATGTAGTCGAGACTAAGTCACAGTATAGAGAATACATATTCTCTATACTGTGACTAAGTCAAGACCAAGACAAGACCGACCTCAAGTCTTGTCTCGTCTCGTCTTGTGGCAACACTAGTTTACAGAGCACCTCACCTATCATGAGCATGAGAAACAACAAAGAACTGCATTGTAAAACTGTTTTTACATCTTTTTTATGTTTTTGGTTTCTTCACTATTTTAAAAAGAAATTTCAAGTTTCGTTAATTAGTAACAATACCAAACACAAAATATCTAAAAACAATTTTGTATGTAGCTTTTAATTTTCTACAACTTTGCACTCTACAGTCTTTGCCGTAAAATGAACAGGGGTGCAGGAAATTGCATAAAACTAAAGTCACATTAAATCTATGTTTACCCCTAACTGCCAACATTCGGTATACTAGAATTTCCTTTTTACCTCCCGTCATACCGCAGGTAAGGGAGGTAATGTTATCGGTCCAAAAATTCGATGGTGAGTTTTCAGAAAATAAGCACGAATTAGGGTCCCCACAACAAGTTTTTACTATTTTTACAATGATTGCGTGTGTGTGTGACGATTTTTTCCTCCACTATAACTCTTATAACAAACTTTGACTATACTTATATGATAAATCAGAAGTGGTACTTAATTTGGACCTCTTAACAGATTTTCGAGGAAAAACATAATAAAATATAATCCAAAATTTCGTATTACAGACTTTTCTATTTATTGGAACGAGAAATTAGATTTTGTTTACAAACGATCAATCGGAAGTGATACTTTACTTAAAGCTCATTGCTATTTTAAACATGGAATTGACGGGAAGTTATGTGCTGGCCACATCCGATTTTTTAAGCTGTTTACAGAGTACCTTACCTTATATATCTTGAGAAACGGAACAAAGAACTACATTATTTATGTTATATGAGTTTAACTTTTTTTGATTATTTACCTCGCACCTAGATTTTATTATATGAGTAATTAATAATAGGTAAAGTTCAATATTAATTCTAATTTTAAGTAACACTTTATAATTAATATTTGTGTCAATGTATTATGTATACCGGGTGTATCATAACTTCGAGTACATTCGTTAATGGTATAAGTAAATTATTATTCACGAAAGATGACTATTCAAGGTCATTTATGAGGCGTCTGATATAATATTACTTGCAGATAACTTCACTGCATTCGGTATGCATAGGCGTGCAATATGAAATATTTATAGACACATTTTAACTAAAAAAATAAGAGTAATTTATTTGAAAATTATGTTTCTTTTTAGATAATGCCCTTCTCAAAGTTTTATGTTCTTCACTTATGTTTTTGGAAACACTAAGGCCCGGGTGCTAGAAACACAGTGGTATCTATGTGTTACTTAACTGCCTGGTACCTCGTAACATGTCGGTACCTTTTTTCGGCGTGCTAGAAACGAATGTTGGCTGTTGCTTCGTAACAGATCGGTGTCAGTTAGTACTGGCACAAACCAATGAAATATGATGTGTTCTTCCACAATTCACTAGATGGCAACACTATCTAAATGTCAAATATGTAAAAAAATATACATTTTTGAGGTTAAATTCAAGCAAAAAAAATATATTTTTCGCTGTTCTCTGCTTATAAATATTAAATCATACTTGTTATTTTAAAGTATAAGAGAAAACTAAAGAAAGGAATGTCACGTCTTTCGAGAAAAATCATTTAATAAATTGGATATTTCTGAAAAAAATATTTTAATTATTCGATTCACAGTTGTTCGAACGATGCGCAAATCATCTGAAACCATTATTTAAAATATCCTTAAATAAAATGCACGGAACAAAAAATAAAGAAAGCACAAACATAATAATTGACCTGTGTCCAAGAATCGTAAACAACATGAGCAATATTTTTGTTATTTTGCTAAAATTGATTTACTTTTCATAGTTGCTGGTTTTATCCTCTTGTTCTTTAACTAAATTTATGGCAAATTTTTTTAAAATCTTGTAACCTTTCTTAAAATACACTTCATATATCAAAGTTATTTTGTTTTCTGAAATTGTTTGATAATTTTAAGAAGACCTTTTTAACATTAAAATTACATACGAGCAAATTATTACCAATATGACAGGTTGACAGTACGTAGCAGTCAGGTAACTGGTCGTGAAGTCGCTGTTATATGTAACACAGCTTTCACGATGCATTTTAGGGTAACATACTTTGTAGCACGTCAAATCGTCAGGTACCTGTCTGTTACATGTAACTGTGTGATACCTGACGTTCTAGCACTCGGACCTAAAACATAGACTTACCTACCTTATAAACCAAGGAATATTAATTTGATTTAAACATCAACGCCACTGGGTAAATATTAGCACAGAGAGCAGTATAGTAGATAATTAGATGTCTGTACTTCTACGACATATGTCATTATTATTTATAGTATGTTTTAGAAAGTAATGCCACTATTTACGTAAATCTGTCACACCACATAAATTAAATAGACATAGGTCAAATAATCTTTCTCTTTCTAAAACAAAATGTTGCTAAGCTACTGCTATAAAGTGATGAGTATTCTTTCTTCGAACAAATGACCTAGAATAGTCATCTTTCGTGAATAGTGTTTCTGACGAGACGAGACATTCTCGAATCTCGTCTCGTCTCGTCTCGAAATTTCTCGTCTCGCCGAGACGAGAAAGCTTTTTGAACTCACGAGACGAGACGATACTTACATATCGAGATTCTCGATTCTCGACAATTATTCCGAGATTTCTCGACAATTTTTTGTATTTTTAAAAGTACAATTTTTTATATTTTCATTGGAAAATTTTGTAAATTTGTATTCAAAAATTATTATATTTTTTAAATTATAAATCTAATACAGGATCGGGCTAAAATTTCTTAAATAAAATTATCTATATTTAGATACAAAACGATCAGATAAAGCAGAGGACATTTAAAAATTTTGGAATAAGCATCAATATATTTATCCTAATTTAATGAAAATGGCGCGAGATTTTTTAAGTGCACCAGCTACTTCCGTACTATCGGAAAGATTATTTTCGCAAGCTGGTGTAGTGTTACGAAAACATAGAAATCGGCTTAATGAAGATTCTGCAAAGAGCATTTTTTGTTTAAAATCATGGTTAACAGTAAACTTTTTAACTGGATAAATAATGTAACAATTTACAGCTCCAGACGTTAAATTTTAAAATTGATTTAAATAAATAAAAGCAGTTCGAATGTTTGACAGTAATATCCATTATTTTAAATGATATCTATCGTCGCTTTTCATTATTTTAAAGGAAAATACTTCAAATAAAAGATGCATATAATAAAATATTTGTACGACTGTTATTTGAAGTATTTTTCTCTAAACTAATTCATAAACGTTTGACAGAGATAAAACAATGCTAATCAACTGCTTGCTAATCACCCTTACTTAATTAATGTTTATACTAATAATTAACATTATTTTTATATACATTTTATTATTCTAAATAAGTTTTGTTAACTTGTTGTTTATTTGTAACTGTTCATGAATAAGAACATTATTTTATTATTATAGTAGTGCTGTATCAAATTACTCTGTCTCTAGCTTTGTAATTTGTTGTATAGGTATAAAATTGATAATGAAGAAAATAGTTGTCTCAATTTTTTTAATAACCCTGAATATTATTTATATGTTTTTACGGTAAATATATAATAATAAGTTACATATTGGATCCATTAAAAAAATCGAGAAATCTCGTCGAGATTCTCGGCCGAGACGAGACTCCATTGTTCGAGACGAGAAAAAATCGAGACGAGAGTTAATTTTTTGTCTTCTAAACGAGACGAGACGATGTAGTTACGGATCAAATATTTTTTTCCCAAAATTGGGAAAATTATTTCTTATTAAGTCTTACACAGTGTACATTTTTAGTGCGCCACTGCCGACATGAAATTTTTATTAAAATAATTATTTGTCTGATCACGTAACTGACGTTGACTAGCAAATAATTATTTTTAATAAAAATTCGTGTCGACCACTGGCATTAAAAATGTATGCTTCAAGAATTAAATGCAAAATAAGAAATAATTTTCCGTTTTTTTAAAAAATTCTTTTTGATCCGTAGCCAGCATATCAAAGTATATACTCTAAGTTATGATACACTCTGTATAATTTTATTTCTTATGATATTCTATTAATCGGAATGAAGATGAACATTTTAATTTGTCTTTCTCGTGACAGGATATATAATTATATCAATATATTTGCGCTTAATCAAATCTTACCATAAGTATTTAGTATTTATAATATTTATTTACACCGTTTGATTCTAAACAGAGTAGGAAAGAAACTAGCGCTAAATAAAAAATTTACCATTATACGAGTACATATTTTCCATAACAAAAAAAGTAGACACTGTCCTTTTATTTAAAAAAGACGTAAAACTGCATATTGCTTTCAATGTTTGAATACATACAGGCTGGTGACTCGAATACCACAACATAGGCCTTTACCATGTATAAAATCAGATTTGTAATTGTTTTAGATAAAAAAGCTTCAAATAAAAGTTGCAAAGCTTAAAATTCTGCATGTGAATCCATAAGCACAATTTATTTTGAATGCTTTGTAACGGCCGAAATTAGATATGAAAATATCGAAAATCAAACCAAAAATAGCGATAGCCATGGAATTAAAACGAATAATTAGCAAATGTTAAACGGTTTACCTGTCAAGTTAGATTAATTTATTTTTATTTGTGATTTATGTTCAAGTGAATAATAGACCTTTTCAATTTAACTGCTATCTCTGTCTGTCGTTGGAAATAGTAAGTAAAATGGCTCCAACAATTACCAGTTGGGCCGTCAAACGAAACGTCAAAAACATTGCAGTCATTAAAAGACCAGTAGAATCGCGCCATATAGAAATGTAGAAAAGTGGCGACTCGTTGCTAGGAAAACGATATTTGTAGAAAATAAATTACAAGTCGGTATCACGCCAAAAAAAAAACTTAATTTTTTCGCATCCTTACGTCAAAATAGATAGAAACGAAACGTAAATTTTTCGTTATAGAAAACTTTAAATTGATCACAAGAATTACCTACAAGTAAAAATACCAAAATATTACTCAATTTTTACAAAACAGAACTTAGTAAAACCGAAAGTATCCGAATTACATTTCTATTCTATAAAACGATACGGCGGGACACCAAATTTCATTTCTATCGCGTATTCTATCTATCGCTTCAATTCTATAGCTCGAAACGGCGCGATCCCACTGCAGGGGTAGGATTCTGTAACTCATCCGTTATTAAACGGTACCGTTATCACTATGGTTACATAAAAAATGACATTTTATTTGAAAACTATGACGTAAGTTTGCCAATCATCTAATAAAAAATAAGTTGTTACAGTGATAACGGTACCGTTTGATAACGGACGAGTTACAGAATCCTACCCCTGTATTGTCGGTGAAAATTTGCATTGTTAGACATTTTAGCTTCAACAAAAGCTTTTGTAACTTTTTATTAGAAGTTTTTAAAAGTTGTCACTGACTTCTCTCACATTTTACGTCTAATTTTTTAGAAACAAACGCCATGGATCGGAGTTGTTTTTACTATGCGCAGATACCCATTGCGCATATCTTCTATTTCTTTAAATTAAAAAGATGTAGAATTTTATGCTCTAAGTATTTTTATTTAAAGCTTCTTTACCTAAAATAATTAGGGAAGCCGGAAATTCCCACAGTATGATTTTACATGTTAAAGTTATGTTACCACCCTGTAAATTTTTTCCAAAAATTCATCAATTAATTATAAAATTGGTATATGTAATGTTGCTGTTTCTCGCAGAATCGAATAATCTCTCATTTTTCAATAAATAAAAGTCCAAAAAAAGTCACATATACATAGATACCTAATTTTGAGTAAAACATTTAAAATCTAAAAACTCCAACTTTTATACCGGGTGTAACACGTAAAGCCGTTTAACATGAGAAATCAGTTTTTCCTTGCCTAAAGTGGCCTACAAATTTTAGACAATAATGCTTCAAATAAATTATGTAGACAATTCGATTCTGCGGATAAAAACGCGTACGTATACCAATTTTAAGAATTATTGAAAAAATACCCTACGCTAAAGAAATTGCAACAAAAGCTTTTTAAACGGAATCCTTTTCAGAAAAATGAGCAGAACAACATACGAAAAGTTTCTGGAAATCGGACCATGAGAACCTCCCGCAAATTGGTAAAAATGGAGGCATTTTTAGGTTTTTGGCCATTTTCTCGAAAACAATTGCGCGTATCAAAGTTTTACAAGAATACAAAATTGAATCTCAACATTTTTTACACAAAAAAAGATTCTTACACTTTTTACCTAGTAAAATTGTAGATTTCCTGGTTCCTGGACTATTATCTCAATAAAAATTTGATAATCCTTAAAACTAGCAAAAACTTCAAAAATTCTACGTTCTCATACTTTTATTTATACAAACTGAAATAGTGGACAATTTTTTTAAGAAAAATGTATGCTTGTGTAGGTTTTCAGTGGTGATGTCAAGTTTGTATCTTGACTTATTTTTGCGTTCTGATCTACAAATAAGAGTTTTTGTGGTACCGTACTTGCGGTTTTCAAATTTTGATTCAATACGTTGAGTAGTATGCATAAATAAAAATATAAAAATTGCTAAGATATACAAACAGGAATATCGTTATTAAAATTGTACCACCGAATGTTTAATTATTTACACTATGGGTTGTTTATTTTTAAAAGGCTACCATTGCTGTCTCGATGACTATTAGAGCTACAAAGAAAGTTAAATTGATAAACAAATTCTATTTTGTAAGAAAAAAATTAGATCAGTGGTTCTCAAAATACGGGATCGAACATTTTTATTAAAATAAAAACCAATTTTTTATTTGCTTATTCGCATGGGATATAATTTGGTGCAGTTCTGGCTTGTTTCTGCAATTCTATATTTGAAAAATGCAGCTCTACATTCAAATTTTGCAATTGCTTTCACTTCTCTCTATATTATTTAGTATGCAAATGTGTACATGGAACAAGAATTACAAAATATATTGTTAATTAATAGAACGCGTATTTCCCGTAACACATCTGGGCATTGTAGTTGTCTTGAAGTTCATAGTTGTCGCGGCTTAAATGTACCTATGTAAATAATATGGTGAAATAATATTGGCGTTAAACCTGCAACTGCTCATTCTATGAAAATATGAAGTTTCAATGTGCATGAGCTTGAACTAAAAAAAAATTCCCTGCTTATTCGGTAGATCTTAATTCTGAAAGTAATGATGTAATATTTTTATACCCTCACATAACGATTTTCTTGAGACAAATGCATATAAAATTTTAGATTATTTTATTTTCCCATGACCAGAAGTAAAAGTCAATTTCTGTGGTATCAAAATTGAAAGAGAAGTACCTACGTGGTGGCTTCTAGAGATTTAATGTGAACATTATTCCCCACGGGGAGTTTTTATTATTTTGACAAATAATGACATTCAATGCTTTATTATAGGTATAATTCTCTAGATTTCGGGCGTAACAAGATCAAATCTGCCGCACCGGCAGCATCAACTATTTCTTGCGGTTCTTTATTATAACTCAACTAAATTACAATTATTATTGAAAGCAATTTTCGATAAATTTCAGCTGCCATGTATGTATAACGATTCAGTGTCAACAAATTTCTGTTGTCTTGTGTCTTGTGCAACAATTCAAATACTATTATTTATTCTTGTAAATATGATGTTTTTCACATCCCAATCAGAAGAGAATATTATTTTTCCTTTGGTATTCGCCCTCTGGCTGCAAATTACATCTCTGGAAAATCATGCATTTCTCTCCCTTGCTGACTAAATACAAATAGGTACATATGACTATAATAAGAATCATATGAATGAAATAAATGAATACATGTTTTGCTTTTAAGTAGAATGATAATACCATGAAAGAAATAGTATCGCAATCGAAATTAACGATAAAGGCGCTGATTTTCGAAACAAGATGGCTCCCATACGATGGGTTTGACATATGACAGATCACATTCACTGTGTTCCGTTGACTGTGTACGAACCGAGTTTAAAAACTTATTTATATGAAGGCGGTAAGTTAAAATATTTAATTATTAATGACTACACTACTCACTCAGTTGTCACTTATTCAATATAGTTGCTGATTTGCGCCACTAGAGGGAAAATGTTATCTACGCTTGCGAATAGTAAATATATAATTTTTTAATTAAATGACAATTTTCTTTCATGACACTCTAATTATATTTATGTAATAATATATTAATGCCCATATTCATAGATACTCGTAAACATTTTAACGTTTCGACATAATTTTTATCCAGTAAAAACAGTCAACACTGACAGAAAAATCGAAATGTAACTTATCAAGTTTGATTCTTTGTCCAAAATTTTAACAAGCCGTTTTGAAACATAACAAGTGTTATGGATATGGGCATAAGTATTAAAAACGGTACGGACAGTTTACCGATCGAAGACAATTGTTTGTGGGAGGTGCGTACAGTGGCAACTCCAATTTTGTGATGCTTACAACATTTACTGTAAGATCGACGCATAATTTTTTTAAAAAAAGATTCGAAAATTTGATATAAAAAAAATTTCGATGTCATTTTGAAAGTAAGCTATGATCGTTGTTTTTATTTACTTACCATCTTGCCTCCTGAAGTAATTTGTAAATAAAACCTGTCTTGGAAACCCTATCGGTAAATTAAAAAAAAAAAAGATTGTGCAAAAAATAACTTATGTATTCAGTTATTCCTTTCATGGTATACTCATTTAAGAGTTATCTTTAAATAAAATTAATATAAAACTTCATATGCATTTATCTCAAAAAAAAACTTTATGTGACGATAAAAATATTATATCACTGAATTTGTAATTAAATTCTGTAATAACTATTAAGCAAATAGAAAATATATGTTTCGATTTAAAATTTCAAAATAGTTCCGTATTTTGAGAACCAGTCTACCAATTTATTTCTGTTGTTAACATTTTGTTTAATTGTTTATAAAGTATAAATTGTGTGGCAATTATAATTATTCGAAGCACTTATAGTTCTGAATATAACAATTTAAAATAAATATTTTGAATATGCATTAAATGTATGTGCACAGTGCACACTACATATTATAAAATACGGCCTTAATATATGCAACCAAAACAACTTCGTAGATAGGTAGAATTCAATAGTATAGGGGCAATACAATATAAACTATTTATTGCAGTTAACAATATTTTATTTGGAGAAATTTGAACAAGACATGGCAATTTTACAAACCTATTACAATATTATGTAACAATAATTACTAATAAGTCTCTAGTGCAATCATATTATCAAAGATCAATGGCTTGCGTGTGCCAATATTATTATGACAAAGGACAATATATAATTAAAAGTAAATGGGGCCTATTCTATATCTCAGTGGTTAATATTTAACCACTGGTTAATTCTTTTAACCAATCAAGTATGTTGACATATAACAAAAAAGGGATTTTTAGTTGTGAAATCAATGACTACTGGATAAAAATTTTAACCAGTGGTTAAAACTTAACCACCGAATTACGGAATAAGGCCCAGTTAGCTGTTATGTTAAACAGACTCTATTGCAACAATATTTTGATTAATCATTTCATAGTTCTATAAATTTATACCTTATTATTTGTATTGATGCAGATTTGAACGTTCTATGTTGAAATATTTTACTAGGTAATATATAAAATTGTTTATAAAATACTGCTATTCTGATAAAACGTTTTATCAAATTTTAAGGCGTGCTCTATTAACATCAAAATGGAACAAAATATTTAAATAAAACTATAATTACAATCTCATCTAATTTCATCTGCTCTAATTATATTTGGTGCTTACTACCCTCCAAGTTTCGAAGTACATATTTATAAGAGAAAATTGTATAGCTTAAACTAGTTTTGAACTCCTGAAAATAGCCAAACCCAAAATTTTTCACTTGAAGATTTGAAAATTAAATATTGGCCGAGATCGCCACAACATTTAACTTAGTACAATTATTTGATTTTGACTAAGATGATTTCTCAAAAGTAAAGAAAAAGTGTCATTTAATCGAAATTGTAACTTTAGAGTTTTCGAGATAGCAGAGGTAAACCCCATAATAACTCATTTTTCACTGCCTTATATTTCGGAAGATCGGACCCTGGTTGAAGCTTTTATTACTCAACAGCCCCAACGCGTTGTGGATTTACCTAAACTTACAAAGACTGATATTCATTTATTTTTTAAAACAAACCGTAACATCTAATCATCAAATCTAACCACTACTATTAATTGCTATTGTTATTGAGCTATAGTTCCGTTGAGGTGGAAAAATTCGGGGTTGAGCAGTTTCATTTTTTCAGAACTAGTTCTGAGCAAATTTTTCGGACAATGCCCGAATTCGTGTATACAGTGTATACCACAGCAAAGTCACAGGAAAACAAAATTGTAAAAACCAAATCACTTGAAAAGTAAAATGGGTTGCCTATTCATTTTAGGCGGGAACAGATAAAATGGGCAACCTGTATATATAAACAGTTTGACCGTGAATACCCAGAATTGCTTATGTACAGGTATAAAATGTTTCGAAGCGAATGACCTGAGTTAGGGGAAAGAGGATTCTGTCACTGTAACATGTATTGTTAGTTGCAAACTTATATTAGCATGTAAAAAACGTGGAATTCTCAACCATTTTGTTTTTGTTTGAAAGATAATTATAATGTAACCCGCAATACAACTTATAGGGACACAATCTTCGTTAGCCCGGACGTTCGCTTCAAAAGTAATGCCTGAATTACCTGTCTGCAGAAATACAGTAATCAACAGCGCCTTTAAATTATACGACCATTATTTACTTGTGTGTAGCGATGGTTGCCAGCGTTCAGATGTACAAATATTGCAAATCGTTTTCACAAATACAGTGGCGGTGCTAGGAAGAGGTCCTATGGGTCCGCTTATCTATACTAACATATATGGCTGGCC
Source organism: Harpalus rubripes (assembly GCA_963082715.1). Taxonomy (NCBI): domain Eukaryota; kingdom Metazoa; phylum Arthropoda; class Insecta; order Coleoptera; family Carabidae; genus Harpalus; species Harpalus rubripes. The sequence continues at coordinate 35,558,675 of OY720457.1, read as the reverse complement.
CTAGGCAAAATTTAGCATTTGGACTCCATTTACAGAAGCTGTCGAATTGGGCCTCTCCGAATTATGGGCCCTAGATATTTGTCTTTCTTGTCTATTGGTCAATTCGCCCCGACCATGACATTAAATTGCTTTAATTTGTTAGTTTTCAAAATGATCCAGTTTCACATTTTTCAAAAAGTATTTTAAATAAAAGATTATTCCATATTTGTCATAGTAATTAATTTTTTTTTCGTAAATTAAAAAAAAGATTGGCGCCAGAAACAGCCATAAAGAACACCTCCCACTCATATGACGTCAAATTACATACAGCACGTCAGCCAATAGAAATACAGTTTGTCCATCACCTACTTTATTTATATAAATAAACGTAGGCAAAATTTTGTCATGTCAAGCTGTGTGAACTTTGACATTACATTTTGTTTCAGAGCACGTGACTTTTTCCAAATATTACGCAAATTTCAATAATTAATTGTAAAGTATCGAATGGATATTTCGTTATATTTTCAAATTTAAGACTAAGAGTAATATTTTTTAAAATTTAATTATTAGAAGACATATAAATTCTTGCAACAGTCCTATTTATATTTTAAATTTCAGTAATTTGAATGTAAATAAAAAAACAAATGTGTGTCCTGAAATTTATCCTGATCCCGGTGGAGCAAACATGAACCATCATCCCCCTTTCATAATCTAACGCCGCCACTGTTATTTATAAGCTTATGTTCAATTCTTATTTTTAGTATAATGTAATTAATCATACAATTTTTATCTTAAATTTGAAAAGTCGGAATATTGCTCAAATTAGTTAATATATTAACATCAGTCATATAAATTTTCAATGAATTATTATAGTTACGTAGAAATAATCCTATTGGTATATAAACTCACTAATCATACGAAAAAATTGGCCATTGGCAGTGTTCTCTTTCATATTATTGTATAAATGAACATTCATGTTTTGCAGAACAGATGTGTACATTATATTTTATATAAGACAGGAATATCAGACGTTATAGTGTAATAAATTTAACTTATAACTTATGTTAAGTAACATATTTCCACATTTTAAACACAAGTATAACAATTAAATTTATTACATTATTTTCTTTATGAAAACATGTTAAAAATATCTTGTAAATATGAACAAATTGATTAAGTTCAATATTTAACAATATTATTGTACAATTTAAAATTATTGCAGTCAAATAGGAACATTGTAAATATTCAGATTATTAAATATTAAGTTTTTATAGTATGATCAAATTATCAGAAATGTGGTGAACAAATGTAGATATCAAAAAATTGAATTGTAAAAAATGCTACCGGATATATTTCAGACTCATAATACGTTGGTCTACTTAAATTTAAAATACATAATATGAGCTAAAAATTATTTAATGACCAAATAATGACTGCATATTTTATAATTTTGCACATATATATTGCAAAATGTTCTCTTTTATAAAATATATTTATGAAAGGAATTGTAGTCATTTTTTTGTTTGATCACACTATAATATTTATAAATTATACAAAATAAATGATATAATTATTTACAGACAAATAAAAGTATGTATGTAGTTATTATTTTAAATTATTTCAACCAACTATTCAATAAATATACATGTACAAAATAACTTCTTACTGAAATTTTCGCAGAATATGGTACAAACAACAAATAAAAAATACTAGAAATTTAAATTGTATAATTCATATTTTCTATTCTAATGGTGAATATTTAAAATATTTAGATTAGTTAGTAAATTTGTGTTACATGAAATAGTGTAATTAATATAATTACAACATAGCTTTTCTCACTCTTTTAAACTATCGTCACCTTAAACTATCAATAGTATAATGCTGCATAAAATGTAGATATAAAATCTACTGTCTACAAAAACCCTATTACAATATTATATTCTCCTAAATTTTTCCTTGTAAGGCAATTTACTTCAATTACAAAACAAAAATTACACAAATTGCGCAAAGTAACAAATGTTAAACAACAAAAATATCATACCCACAAATAAAATGCCTTCGATAAAACACAAACATACAAGAAAAAGTGAATTAAATTTACTTGAGCACTAATTCATTTTACATGAAATAAATTCTTTAAGCACCTAATCTAAGGACCAATAAAAACGAGAGAAATTTATTTAATAAGTACAGAATATTTAACATATAATACTAACATCTTAAGCATAAAATAAATTAACAAAAATGTCTCAGCACATGTACCTTACATTTATACTACGGTGTTATTTATATTGAATCAATTCGGTACTTTACGTAAGTTTAAAATCAACGTTCAACAAATATGGAAGTTATGTTGTGTAGAAGTTGAAAAATTGTATAAAGATTATATAAATAATGTATATGTTCAATAAATACCGTTGAAAAAAAAACAAGTTACGTCCACAAGACACCTTTATCACATGAAATGACACGGAGACAGGTTTAGTGACATTCAGTTTACGAAGTTCAGTTGCACCAGTCTGGATCCTGTACACAAGATTAAATCTTATTATCTATAAATACTTTCCTTACAAAATATATTACGTATCAAACCAGGAAAGACCTATATTACTTGCTGAGAAAAGAATTTTTTGAAATTAAAAGCCTCCAAATCCCTTAATATGACTTTTCAAGCTAATTGTGTACTCTACGGACAATTTCTGTATTTGGAGACTTTTAGAACTTGCTTGCACCTTGCTCTAAAAACTGTCTGTCTCAGTCTGTCTAGTAAAATATAACTTTCCAAAGTAGATGTTATATAACATTATTTCAAAATTCAGAAAATAAGAGTATATTTTATATACAGCAAAATTCAGTTATAATGAATTCCACGGAATAGGCCAAAACGGTTCGTTATAAACGAAAAGAATAGCACTGTTCTTATACAGTTCGTACTTTAAAAACCCGGAAGTTCGCTATAACCGAGTTCGTAATAAGCAGACATTACTGTATTTTGTTTTATATTCTTTTCAATAAAAAATATTTCAAAAATTTGTGAATATTTAAAATAAATAAATTTAAATATTAAAGCTCTCAATATTACATACTAAGAGTAATCTTATATGGATAAAATATTAATAATAATTTTTTAAAAAAACCTTGTATGTCGTTTCGTATCCTCCTTTACTCATCATTTGCATTTGTAAAGCTGTTAATTGGTCATTCGGTAATTCAACATCTCTACTTCCAATATGACCAGTATGTTGAAAATTCATTGGTGCACCTATCATTGACCTGAAATTATAAAAATTGATATACTTGTTATAAAAATTTATTACAAGTTTAACTTATATAATTATTATTAAATATTAGTTATTTGGACAGTATAACTAAATTATTTACAATCTCCTACTTTAATAATGATAAAGGGATAAATTTACTTCTTATCAGATTGAGATTATCTTTAAGTATACTTTGGTAATTAGCTCATACTTTTATCAATGTAAAAATATTTATTCTTGAAACGTGAATTTATTAATAATATGTTTAACATTTCTTTCGTTCCTTCTTCCACAGACATTTTTAAAATTGTATTCTATTTAATATTCTATAGGGTTTTTCCTTATTCCTAATGAATAATAATCTATACTTTTTACCTATCTATCCGGATACGATGTCGTTTTCGTTGAGGTTGAGTCACACAGCAACTAAACAATTGAAGCCAGAGATCAGCTACTGCTGCCATCTAAAAAAATGAAAAGGGCAAAATTATTTGGAAATAATACTTATAAATAAACTATGTATTAAAATTTATAAGCTCCAGAGAACCGACAAAAATAAATTTTTCACAGCAATTCAAAGTTTATCAAATAAAACATTTCCATTACGCTAAATTGTTAATCTATCAAAACAATTGCATTTCAATCTTATTGTTAATGCAAATAAAGTCTAAGGAAACAAATGAAGACAAACAAGCTGCCACCTGATACAACAAATGTTAAATACAGTTACCATTATTTTTAGAAAACTATAGTTAGTAATTAAATATATTATCGAGAATACTATACTTACTGTTATATATTAAAGGAAATTTTGTTAATAATAAATTTTCAATCACACAACAAACATGACACACAACATACTAAAAACTGACGTTGCCGAGCAATTTTAATTTCTCATTGCGCATGTCTACTAGATAGAGAAATGTCAACTTTGGGTAAACAGTGGTTTCAAAACTGTGTATTCTAAAATACTAAATTTGCAATAAAATGTTTCAGCATGTACACAACATTTTAGATAAGAATGTAGAGTTGGTTTAGATAGGAATATAAATTATGCCCTCTAATTTATTACAATGCAAATCGAAATCATAATAGCGAAAAAATAGACTACGAACGTGGTGACGTCAAAATCAAGCGGGACTTACAAAACCTGCAATATTCTTGAAATATGTATCCGGTTTCTAAGTGTGGCCGTGGTGAACAAACCATATTGCCGGGCAATTTAAATAACTGTCATCTGGGTGTCCTGGGTGTGTACTTTAAGTTTGGATATGTGTATTTTTCAGCAGGACCACAACAATATGCCACAACAAACCGAATACGTATTTCAATAATATTTCAGGTTTTGTAATTGACGTCACGCTTTCAGAGTCTATTGTCACTATTGTCAGCTGTCAAATCAATGGAGTACCCAGGGGGTACTATTCAAATATTTTTTATCTTATTTTCTGAAAATTACACATAAATTTGTGTTACAAATCTAAAATTTTGAGTTCTTTCTTATTTAATTTCAGTGAGACATGAATTTTTAAATGTTACTAATAAATTTGAATTTTATCGGATGTGACGTAGAAAATTTTTATACAGGGTGTTTCATGTAAAAGTACAGAGGATTTATCTTAAGTACACCTGCTTGCAAAAAAATCTCATACACCTATTTTTATTTTTACTGTATCGAGTCGATCTTGATTTTTAACTTGTCAATGTCCCTAGGGTCAATAAGATGTCAAAATTAACAGATATCAAATACACACTTGGTTGTTTTTCATTTTTCAGGAATATATTTGTAATTTAGTAGTAGGTAAATTAAACACAATGAAGAACTTGCTCCACAATAGATCAACCAATGATGAAATGACAGTGACAACATTGTCAGTTTTTATATTATGAAGATAGCTAAAAATGATAAAAACTCGGTTAACTGATTTTAAAGCTGTACGCGAATTTTTTGCAAGCCAGTGTAAAGAATGTCTCATTTTCGATGTTTTTCTAGGTATCTCGGGTAATATTAACGATACAGCAAAACAATTTGCACATCCCAGGGTCAACTTTTCGAGAAAAGTTTAACGGTCACCACAGGAATTTTCGATCTTCTTTTGTTTCTGAACTAAGGCAAAAACTCGTTTTTCGCTCATTTCGAAAATATTTCATATCGTATTAATTATGATAGATACAGAAAAATTGTTCTAACAAATTTTCAACTGTTTTTTAGGTAAAATAAAATGGCGTAATTAGATTTTTTGAAAACTTAATAAATTTCGAGATATCACACAAACTTATGACTTTTTTAAATAGGAACTTATATTAAAAATAGTTTCGTCGTTTTGCTTATATTATAAGCTTTTCAATGATATAACAAGTCTACATTCTGTTGTTTTAAACATGAATAAAAAATTAATTATTAATTTGTTAGGGTGAAAAAAATTAAAAAGTATTAAGTAACAAATGAAAAATTCAATTAAAAATCATAATTTGTTTATTTTGATTCTATAATTATTAATTATGTTATAAATGACGATTAAATGTTAGCGCTGAAAATTAGAATATTAAAACACATTTATCACCCAAACCAGTATATACAGTATTAATACAAAAATAATAACAAATCTAGATGACCGTTGCCTGGCCGAACCCGGTCACGCAGAATCCTCCTCCACGCCGTGATTATTTCTGTAAAAGAATTAACACATGAGAAATACTCAGTGAGGAGGCAACCATTTACATAAGGTTCAGGCATTCACACACCGTACACACAGGTTGGCAACTACGGGCAGTACCGCTAGTTACTACGGACCCTCTGCCGCTTCGTTGGTGATCCGGAGACAATCCTCTTAACCAACTGGATCAGATCACTACAGCCCTAACTGCTGCTACGCTGGCGACCACAGATGTGGGTCACTACAGCCTTCCCTGCTGCTACGCTGGCGACCCTCGGGTTCACACGAGCGGCCACTACGGAACCACTGCCGCTTCGGTGGTGATCCGGAGACATTCCTCTTAACCAACTGGATCAGATCACTACAGCCCTAACTGCTGCTGCCGTTGGCGACACCAGATGTGGGTCACTACAGCCTACCCTGCTGCTACGCTGGCGACCCTCGGGTTCACACGAGCGGCCACTACGGAACCACTGCTCACACGCACACTCTCAATCATACACACGCTAGATTAACTCTCTCACCTGAATCACTATAATATCGATGTTCTCACACTGAAATCTAGAAATAAACTGAAAAAAAATACGTGAATACCAGTATCATTAAATGTAGCTCTTATCCAACAGCATTGGTTACGTACCTAAATAGCTAATTAGAGACAAAACATAATAAATTTAATAAAAATAATCTTACGCAAAATAATATCTGTGACAATTATGTTCTCAAAATTATTAACTAATTATTTTCGGGTTAGTTAAATTATTATTTATCGACGTTACAGTTGGCTTTGAAAAATATGGTTTAATATGCTTTTGAAAAAATTAATAAAACTGAAACAAATAATATTAGAAATAAACAATTGATGATTTTTAATTTATTTCTTTCATTTATTTCTTAATAATTTTCAATTTTTTCACCCTAATAAATTAATAAATTATCTTTTATTCATGTTTAAAATAAAAATATGTAGACTTGTTATATATCATTGAAAAGCTTATAAAATAAGCAAAACGACGAGACTATTTTTAACATAGGATCCCATTTAAAAAATTATAAGTTTGTGTGATATCTTGAGAATTATTAAGTTTTCAAAATATCTAATTACGCCATTTTATTCTACCTAAATAACAGTTGAAAGTTTGTTAAAACAATTTTTCTCTTACTACATAATAAATACTGATTATGCCAGGAGGGCGACGAGGATATAGCCCCAGGGCCTTCCCGAGGGATAGATGTCGTTCATAACTGTACATGTTACATCTTGTTTCAGATTACGTGACTTTTTCAAAATATTACACAAATTTCAATAATTGTAAAATATCTAATGGATATTTCGTGATATTTTCAAAATTGAGGCTATTTAAAAAATAATATTTCTTTAAATTTAATATTTAGAAGGCAGGTAGAAATTCTTGCAACATTTTCATTTCTAGTTAAACCACTGCATGTTAACTGTCAGTTTAATAAACGAAAAAATCTGAGCTGTTTTTTGGCGACGAAACGTATTCAACAAGGTTCTCAAACCGTTTTCGTACCTGACGTAATCGTTTTTTGACTCGCCAAAATGTATAGTTTTAAAACAATGACGTAATGTCGTTATATTTGAATTTGACAAATAGAGTTATCAAATAGAAGTTTATTTTTAAGTAGGGTTGAAGATCATGAAGTGCAAATTTTGTTGAAATTAATTCTATGACTATGAAAATACAAAAGAGCAAATTAATTTCATGCATTTTTTAAGGGATAGTAGTGATATAGAGAGCAATTCAATAGTAAACTGGATAGATATATATTTAGAAGAAGATTTCTATCCATTATTTCGAATGAATCGAATCTGTCAAGTTTGTTTACAAAAAAACACTGAGCAAATTGTTGAGGTTAAACCTCCTCGCCCTCTCCCCCCACTTCGAAAACGTTTCAGACCACTACTGCCGGCTGGTTCAAAACTATTTCAAAACGGTCGTACTGTCATTGTTTGCACCGTTTTCATTCGAGAAAATAATAAGTTTCAAAACACTAGGAACCAGAATCAAACCAGTGTGTCGCCAAAAAACAGCTTTGGTGCTCCTTGGTATGAAGTATAGACCCAAGTATAAAATTGCACGTATTTGACGAAATTTGACATTAGCATCTATTTTTTGTCCTAATCCATAGCAATCTTCATTACAAAAACCAAAAATTATATAAGTTTTAAATATACATATCTCGCTTATACAAAAGGCTAATTTAATAATACTTGATGTGCTAGACACAGAATTTAATTCTCTAAAAATTTTATTTGAAGCATTTATTTCTAAAATCAAAATGAAACCATTTTATTGAAGAGAAACTGTTAACAACTTCAGGAAATATGCCACTTCCGGTTAGCCTGTTTTAACCAAAATCCACTATGTTATTCCAATTGACATAAAAGTCTTATATACCAAATTTGAAAAATGTTAGATTATATTTTAAGATAGTTTTTCATTAAAATCTATTATTGGCTTCAAATAAAGTACCATTTCTAGAAATTATGTAATGACCAAAAAGGGAGGTGCACAACTAGATATTATAGCAGTATTATATTTTAAGATAGTTTTTCATTAAAATCTATTATTGGCTTCAAATAAAGTACCATATCTAGAAATTATGTAATGACCAAAAAGGGAGGTGCACAACTAGATATTATAGCAGTCCTAAATACAAAATTTCAACTTTCTACGGCTTACCGTTTTTGAGTAATGCGAGATACATACGCACGTACGTACGTACAGACGTCACGACGAAATTAGTCAAAATGGATTAAGGGATGGTCAAAATGTATACTTCCGTTGAAATCTCAAAACCGAAATTTTTCGCGATTACAATACTTCCTTTACTTCGTACAAGGAAGTAAAAAGTCGCATTAAAAAATTGACACAAGTAATTTTGATAACTTATGCTATAATTTTCGTCTTACCTGACAATTTATAGTGTATTCCGATATTAAATCACGGTAACCACTTAAAATGGTTACGGTTTAACTGCGGTTACAATGTTACCGACATCGGACTAGAAACCTGACCAGTTAACAGCTAACCCCATTTTGACAAATTTAAAATAGTTAAAAGTTCATTTGTCATGTATCAAAATGTAACCGCACCACAACCGCCGATCTAGCGCGGTTAGTGTAGTTACAGAAAAGTTACCAGCTTTCAGTAACTGCGTTCCGTAAACACAACCGGTTACTGAAAAAGTAACCGCGGTTAACTTGGTTTAATTTCGGAATACACTATTAATAAGACATGAAAATACCGTGCCTATTTACTTTTTTATTACTACACATTTTAAAAAATTATTATAAACACAAGAATAAATTATAACATTTTATTATAAAAAAAATATACATAAAACGTTAACAATTTGACTAAATGAATACTCGTAATAACTGTAAATAACTTTATTGAATTAAGAATATTTCATCTGTACACATTAAGTATTAATGTTGGTAAAATTTAATTGATGGGAATAAATAAAATTCTTGATCAATCTATTGTCACTATTTGTCAGACAAATTTTCAATGGCTGTCAATATTGAAAAAGTGTGTGACAAAATTGATTTTATTACCGATGCTACATTGTTAAGTATTTACTTCTTCCAGTCTCTACGTTCGTAATCCCATTTGGATGTAACACCTTCAACTGGGTTCACTCCCAAATCGATCATTCTTCTAAGTTGGGCTTGTTGTCTCTTTTCAGAGAAAGTTTCAGGCAATGGTGGATACACTGGAAATTTTTTTTTTTAATTGTTATAGTAATAATTTTTATAAAGTATATTGAAATTGCATAAAGCAATTTACAAAATTTAAACTATTTTTCAATCTTTATATCTATATTTTATGAAGTTATTATTTTGAATTATTATTAATTTATACTTACCGAAAAGTTTCATTCCCATGTAGACCCAAATAGCTAAAGACATGAAAATTAACGCAATTCCTATAGATGATTTCCATTCACCAGAGGGTGCTTGGACTTCAGCCAAGGTCTGACAGAAAGAAGCTCTGTAGAGGGCTTTCTTTTCTTCTATGCTAAGTTTCTTCCAGTCTCCTCTCTCTTTTTCACGAAGGGCCTAGAATTAAAAATAATATTCCATTTTAACATAAGATTTATTTAATTAGCTTTATTTTTATAATGATAACAAATTATTTACACCCAAATGCCCTATTTATTAGAGTTGCAACGAATAGTTTATACGGCTCTATGCCGAATACCGAATAGTATTCGGCTATTTTGGTAATAAAAGTTTTTTTTTTTTGTTAAAGTGGTTACTACCACATAACATAAAACTTCTTCTAACCCTTAATTTTACAATTATATGAAAATAAAAACTTAATCTTAATTTCTCTTTACTTTCTTAATACGGTTTTGCATAAAATGTAGTCCTGAAGACGAGAACATTATCAAAATATGTACGAATTAAATTTTCTTTTCATTTAATTTTAGGGGTAATTTTTAATTTTATCACCAATTTATGATTGTTGCACCATCTTTATTTCTACTTTAATATATTTGTTTTTTTGCAGTCAAAAATTATCCAATTAAATACTCCAAATATCTTTATTTCTTAACAATTTATACTATTCGGTATTCGCCCGAATAATACTTTACTATTCGGTACCCGGTCGAATAGTAAAAATGAAGCAGAATATCGAATAGTTGCTGAATATTCGTTACAAGCCTACTATTTATATTTAAATTCTTAGAATATTTAATGAAGAATAAAGGGTTGAAGGACCAATCGTTCAATTGTTTAAAGATGGTGAAGGAAGGCATAAATGGTCCAAACCGTGTAGTTTAAAAGTTCTTTATTACGGACGTTTCGAGCTTAAAGCAAGCCCATCTTCAGCTATCGTTGAAATATACACTCGAATATACATTAATTTTTAACAATATTCGTAACAAAATTTCATTACAATTGTATTAATAACGATGAAAAATATGAACTGTCATTTACAAATTTTTAAATTTTAAACCAGCGTTTCAAACATTAATGAATACTTCACCAACTCCGAATTGATTCCGTTTAATGGTTGAAATGCTGGTTTCAAATTTAAAAATTTGTAAATGACTTAGTTCATATTTTTCATCGTTATTAATACAATTGTAATGAAATTTTGTTACGAATATTGTTAAAAATTAATGTATATTTCAGCGATAGCTGAAGATGGGCTTAAGCTCGAAACGTCCGTAATAAAGAACTTTTAAACTACACGTTTTGGACCATTTATGCCTTCCTTCATCATCTTCATAGAATATTTAATAAATCATTTGACATTTCGTTTCGATACGATAGTGTCAATTTAAGAAACAGTTAAGGCCTGATTTACATTAGCGATACAATCACGGTCCGATTACGATTCGATACGTCTTGCGTTAATATATTTTTTTACGTCTGTTAAAAAAGTACCCTTTTTTCCATTAAAATGGGTTTATAAAGTATGCCTTTTTTAATACATGAAAGTGTGAAAAAAAGTGCACTTTTCTTAACGCTGCGGAGTGAAATAATGAAATGCTACGACACTATTTTCACGCTCCCATTGCAGACGTAAAAAAAAATTGTATGCAACTCCTAAGTAAATTATACCTTTTTTCACTCGAAGGATTTGCACAATCGCCTTCGGCTCGTACGGCAAATTTTCCTTCTCGTGAAAAAAGATATACTTGAATCACTTGGTACATAAATAACTAATAATGAATTCCATTTACATCTACGTTTTTCATAATATAACGAAACGTTAACGATACTCATTTACCTGAGCGCTACGATCACGATGTAGTATCACTTTGTTTATATTGAAAAAATATTATCAGAGACAGCGTAGTATTTGTATGCAAGACTGAGTGGAAGGCTGCGTTTGCGTACATGTATGTACAGTTGTCATTGAAAGAAGTAGTAAAAATAAGCTGATTGATAAATAAATGTACATTATTGAAAGATGCTTATGAGAAAAACGAGGAATATGCACTACAAACTATCACAATGAAAATATATATAATCGTATCGTGCACGTATCGTCTAATGTAAATGTGCCTCTTCGTTATTATATTGTTAATGTATCGTCATCGTACCGTTATCGTATCGTGTTTGTATTGCTAATGTAAATCAACCATTAGTGTAGTGGCCGGTGGAATCTGCGTAACTTAAATTTTAAAGGTTATTATTACGCATTGTCAAAATTTCAATTTACATTTTTTTTTTAAGGTCGTTTAATATTTACTCCTTGTTGATGCAACTCGGCATAAGTGATCCAGATAGACAATAATGAAAAAACGAATGCAACACGATTTTTAACAGCAATGATTTTAATTAAAAAAATGAAAATCTATTTTCAAGCACCTCAAACAAAAAACAAGAAATGCAAATCGCAATAGGGTTTTCCACGATTTTTTGATTTTTACTTCCTTGTACAAAGTAAAAGTAGTTGCCAGTTTGATATTAAGAAAGTAACAAACAAGAATAAAATTGGATTTTCTTTTAAATATTTATATTTTTCCATTACTATGAATTTCTTTACAATCAAAGACAAAATTATTTAAGTTTTTGTGTTATTTAAATATTTTTTATCGAAAACAAATGCTTGTCGTTTTAATCATTTTACTTGACAACCTGGTGCCTCCTCAAGTTTAATTCAAAGAATTTAACTAAGTGGCGCATAGAAAAATGACGCTACGATGCAATAAAAATGTAAAAGGTCCATAGAAACAGTGTGTCAACTGAATTTAGCTACAAAAATGTAACGCAGGAAAATATAATTTTTTTTGTAATTTCGCATTTTTAAAAAATCTCATTGTAAAATTACCTCGATATAAAAAAAATAGTCTACAAAACATGTTTCATAAGGCTTGTTAACGCACTCGTCCTTTCGCCTTGTACTCTTACCTACTTATGATACTTGTTTTTACTTCCTTGTACGAAGTAAAGGAAGTATTGTAATCGCGAAAATATTCGGTTTTGAGATTTCAACGGAAATATCCATTTTGACCATTCTGACTAATTTCGTCGTGACGTCTGTACGTACGTATCTCGCATAACTCGAAAACGGTAAGCCGTAGAAAGTTGAAATTTTGTATGTAGGACTTATATCTAGTTGTGCACCTCCCTTTTTGGTCATTACATAATTTCCAGAAATGGTACATTATTTGAAGCCTATAATAGTTTTTAATGAAAAACTATATTAAAATATAATCCAAAACTTTTCAAATTTGGTATATAAGACTTTTATATCAATTGGAATAACATAGCAGATTTTGGTTAAAACAGGCTAACCGGAAGTGATATATCACCTGAAGTTGTTAACAGTTTTTCTTGAATAAAATGGTTTCATTTTGATTTTAGAAATAAATGCTTCAAATAAGAGTTTTAGAGAATTAAATTCTGCGTCTAGCACATCAAGTATTATTAAATTAGCCCTTTGTATAAGCGAGATATGTAAATTTAAAACATATACTTTTTGGTTTTTGTAATGAAGCTTGTTATGGATTAGGACAAAAAATAACAAAAAAATAAAAAATAGATGTTAATGTCAAATTACGTCAAACACCGACATGGCGGCCATCTGGGCTTTAAAAAGCAACAATAATGATTTTTCGTGTCGCTAGAGGCGCTGCTGTTGCAGGTGTCAAATGTCACATTGGTATTCACGTTTTAATTTTGGTGTGTTAAAAAAACAATAAACTAAGGACATACCACAAATAATGCCTTGTTGATGTGCAATTAATTGTCATCATAATAAAAATAGAATACATTTTTTTTGCATATCAAATGTTGAAGAGAAGTGTCATCAGTGGTTTACAAACATTGGAAGATCCGATATTTAATCGAAATATGTAATGCATTGCGAAGTAAGAACTTTTAATTTGAATAGTGTTGTTGAAATTAACATTTTCTATTATTACAGAAACATTTTGTAGATAACCAATGACATTGCCAACATTACAGAACCCTGCAATAACACAAATACATTCGTATAATAATCTCAGAATAAGGTACGTACAGTTTGCGGATACTTGTTTTGCAAATTCTCAGTTTCTCTAACACAATAAAATTTGCTTAATACCACACCACCACGTTGTAGTTATCTATAGGTGAGAGCATGACATGCATTGACATGGCTAAGTAACTGGGAAACAAAATGGCGCTAACGCGACCCGTTACCATTTGACAAAAAATGTTTTGCTACAAGATGCATAACAGGATATGGATCAAATAAAGAGAAATATAGTATTTTTAAGGTGCCAAAAGGTGCAATTTAGCGGCAGCCAGTTACACTATAATCACAGAAACAGGTACTAAAATAAATTTCTGATTGAAAGGTGTCAATGTCAAGTGCATTTGACATATGTTGTTTTATAATTTTACTGGAAGTATAGAAACATTTTTGTATGGAATTTGTACAAAATACATACATAGAACTGACAATAGATAAAAGGTAATGATTGAAAATATAGAATATTATGCATTATATATGAATTTAATATTTTAAATATTTTGTGTAAAACCGGGTCGCAACAAAACCTGACATCTAGCGGCAAACTGTATGAACTAGCCCAGTTAGTTAGCCATTTTTCGTAATGCATTGGAATACGTCGTGCACTCACCTAATGGGATTTTCAAGTATCAAGAGATGGCGCTGATCGCTTTAAACAATGGTACACTTTTTGTTGACATATGTCAGCGTGGCATTGCTGTCAATTGCGTATCTTTAGTTTTCGTAATATTTTCTTATTTATTAATATTTTTTATTTATAATTCAAGTATGTATAATAGAGTTTTTGTAGTCATATAGTTGGAGTTTCATGTAAATGTCAAATGTGTACCACTGCTTGTAGTTCTAATATTCGCCGCTAGTTAGAGTTTTCTTATTTGAAAATCCCAATAGATACTACACCGTGCACACCACGAATAATCTGACGTTTGACAATGACAATTTACACCTGTGACAAAAGCGCCTCTAGCGACAAGAAGAATAATTAATGTTGCTTTTTAAGGCCAAGATGGCCGCCATGTCGGTACTTTAGTATATCTACTGGCTTTTGTCGAGGGGAAGCTGTAAATCTGTGTTTAATGCCGTGTTGAACACATTATTTTTTGCCGATTGAAAATTAATATGTGTTAATTTAGTGAATGTTTTTGACACATATTTTGAAAGTTATCGCCATCAAATTATGCTGCTATATGCGTTTGTACAGCGGTTGCTATGTAATAGTAAAAATATTTTTACTGCCTAGGCTTTAAAAGTGACCTTTAGTTTGTTTGTTAGCTGTCAAAAATTCGCACTTTTATAGTAATCGGCAAAAACCCTATTATTTGAATTTTCATTTCGATGCGATATTGTCAATTTAAGAAATGCTTTAATTTATGTTGATGTAACCGGCCATTAGACGTTTATAAAGCCGACTCTTTTAATTCCAAATAGGGTCAAATTTAATCAAATAAATATATCATCACGGCTTATTACCCATTGCTGGGTGTGCCAATCTGCTTTGTACACAGATACCGGTAATAATGAAATATTTGCACTGTACCCGGCTTACTAGGCGTCACCTCACGGGAACTCATTGCTCATAAATATTTTAATTTATTTTGACACTTTTTTTCTTAAAATATTACAGGCGGTGAGCAGACACGTGACTCGAGTGACCGAGAAATGCTTTGAATCAGCTGATCTATGTGCGCGTGTCAGTTTGGCAAGAACAATGTCACTTTGCACGCGCACACAAATCAGCTGATTCCAAACACTTCAAGGTCGCTCGAGTCACGTGTCTGTTCGCGCCCTATAAACTATTATTCACGAAAGATGACTATTCAAGGTCATTTGTGAGCCGTCTGACATAATATTATTTGCAGATAACTTCATTGCATTTCGTATACATAGGCGTGCAACATGAAATATTTATGGACACATTTTAACTGAAAAAATAAGAGTTATTTATTTGAAAATTATGTTTCTTTCTAAATAATGCCTTTCTGAATGATGTATGTTCTTCACTTACGTTTTTTCAAAATACAAAAACATAGATTTAACGTATACACAAAGGAATAATAATTTGATTTAAACGTCAACACCACTGGGTAAATATTAAGACAGAGGGCAGTGTAGTAGATAATTAGGTATCTGTAATTCTACGACATATGTCTTTATTATTTATAGTGTGTTAGAAAGTAATGCCACTATTTACGTATATCTGTCACACCGCATAAATTAAATAAACATAGGTCAAATAATCTTTCTCTTTCTAATACAAAATGTTGCTAAGCTACTGCTATAAAGTGATGTGTATTCTTTCTTCGAACAAATGACCTTGAATAGTCATCTTTCGTGAATAATAGTGTACATACTATAAATTAAGAACTTATTTGAAGTATGTGTCCACAAATGAATGTCTGGAAAACGTCCAAAACAGCAAATTTATGTCATTATTCAAACCAGTATACAGCAGATAGGCATTAACATATCCCCAGTTTTGGGTAGAAAAGTGTGACTTTACATTTACAAATTTTACATTATTATCAAACTATTATAATAACAAGATTTTGCAGAATTTCTTTTATGTCAAATGAGGAAAATATAATTATAACAGTTTCTTATCAGACCTGGACATCAGGTGTGGTTTCCCTGAAGCGAATAGCTGGCATGGGGAAATCGGGCCTGTCGGCGTAGTTAGGAACACCGTTGAATCCATACCCTACAATTTCGCGATTACCGATGGGAGATGGAGAAGCAGCACTATGAGCTCCGCATGCTCCCAATGGAATCATACGTTTCCCATTGTAGTTTACTGTTCGTAAACCCAGTGCTATCAGCCTGGCCGCCATTATCTGAAAATCAATCAGTTATATAATATATTATGAATTTTACAAGTTTTAAATAAATTTCCATAAGTAAGCATTCGAAGTTATATTATCCGATCTTTTGCACATGATGTCATTACAAATTACATACACAAACTAAATATTAACAATTTAATCCTCTATATTTTTTAAAAATAAAATATATAGACATGAAATACAATAAATTCTTAAAATATTTATAGAAGCATACTAACAATAAACTGGTAAAAGTATCACTTGTTAGGTAATCAGTGATCTCATCTATTAGCATATGATCAGGAATTACGTAAATCATTTATTGTTAGAATCAGTGATTAAAAATTCCAAGTAAAATTTAATAATACTTTATAATAATATAAACAATTAAGTATAACAACAAACAAATTACTTTTATATGTCCTTACCTTGCCGATGTAGTTAAAATGGCGTATGGAATATTGTTCTCCCTCCTCACCACTAAACCTTGGGCTTTGGATTGTTCTACGCAAGCGCTAATCATACTTAAAATATAGATCAGTGGCGGTACATTCATAAAAATATTGAGTATAAAATTCGGTTTATTTGGTATTAATATGTAATACTTCGTTTTAAATACAGAAATATTTTACTTAGTTCTTATAACACTAAAAAAGCGAATAACTTATAAATATAAACGAAAAACTCATTTTATCCCCACATATCTTCAGATCTTCCAAACTTGTATAAAAGAGAAGCAATAAAAATAAACGAGTTTTGTAGGAATAATGCAACTCCTGGCCATTGGTGTTCTACTTTATCTGTACAGAATAAATTATAATATAAATGTTTAATGTTCTTAAACGATTTGAAGAAAATATTGTTACCTGCTGACACAAAATCGGCGAATAATATCCAACAAGCCGCAATAACGGAGGCAAAACCCATTACAAAACCTAAAAACAACCAAATTCGGGCACCTCTAGGACCCATACAGCCTCCTTCATACGCATCTCCTCTAACCTGCAAAAACAAATTATGAACAGTTATATTCATTTGTTTTTTATTAATTAAATACCTGAGCATTGGTCACTGAATTAACCATAACAAGTGAAAGTGTACCGAATATACCACAGACATGATATGCACCTGACATTAAACTTGGATATACAGCTGCTGCATCTATGATAAACCACCATCCTATAGTAAACTAAAACACAAAAATATTAATTGCTAATATATTTTACACTACAACAATCGTGGTTGTGATTTCAATGTAAAACCAAAGAGAGATTAAAGGAATGTTACCACATTCCTTATTAGGATGCAGAAAGTGGTTGTTCCAAAATTTTATTAGTGTTTTTAATAAGCATGAATTTTTATTGATTATTGTGGTCCTACATACTAAATAATGCAAAATAATGTATCTTGTTTTCAAGAATTATTTACTTGTTAAAGTTTATTTATG
This sequence comes from Harpalus rubripes, assembly GCA_963082715.1. Lineage (NCBI taxonomy): Eukaryota > Metazoa > Arthropoda > Insecta > Coleoptera > Carabidae > Harpalus > Harpalus rubripes. The sequence continues at coordinate 35,540,504 of OY720457.1, read as the reverse complement.
ATATTTTAGGAAAGCAATTAATATTTTAAAGAAAACTTAAAAATTAAAATATGTTTTTTTTTCATATTGTAATTGCAACAGTTTAATCAACCTTATGATTACCACAATATACTTTGAACACAATCATTATAGATAAAGCTTAATAAATACAAATTTTAAAAATATTTACCAAAACTCCAGCAATAATAGAAGCCACGGAATTTCTTTTATCACCTTCAAACCAAATACAAGGAGGTACATTAATATTCTCTAATAAACTAGCCATTTTAATACTCTATATCGTTGTTTATTTTTTCCAAAAACAAACTATTTGACTAATTCCTTAAAATTGTCCAGTTTGACATTTGTTTTATTTAGTTATAAATGACACTTGCCATCTTGACAAAAATAGTTGCAAAGAGTAAAGGTTGGCTACACTTATAAAACAGAGGGAAATTTAAAATCATGCCAGAAAATGAAATATATATTTTTTTAGTGACAACAGTTTACTTAGAAAGAATAAAGAAAACAAACAAGTTTCCAAAACAAATTATTTATTTTCATTTAACAATAAAGATCTTCAGTTAAATTTCTTTGTTGACTTTCAACAAATTAAACAAATAACACTTTTAAAACATACATTAACGATGTGTGCGTATTGTTTAAACGTCACGATCACTTAACATATACATCACGTAATAATCATTTGTTCCTTATAACCGGTTCGACATAGTATATAGAAAATATCTTATGTATTTAATAATACTAAATTTCTTAGTACACGATACCATATACAGGTTTTACTATCATGAGTACATAAATAAAATTTTCTATATATAACATTTTAAAATCAAGCTTTAAAATATTATTGAACAACAAAGTAGGCCAGTTGTTTCGTTATCAACATTAACAAATTAAAAATAACATAAAATCTCAATTAATTATAGGCGATAATATATAATACACTACAATATTTATCTTGCCACGTTTTGTTTTATATCACAATTATAAAATATTTGACACATGAGATGTATATTATATTGTATATAATATATGTATAGTTAAAATCTATTATCTAGTTTCACTCTTGTGAAAATAATTTTTAAAACTTCACTACTTACACATTTTCTATTATTTCAGTCTTCAATATCGTAAATATAAAATGATTATCTATATATTTTTTTATTTATTAGCTGTCTCTAGTATCAGGTAAATTACCTAACTGGTCCAACTTATTTGGATCGTTACTGAATAATTTCCTCGCCAAAATCTGAAAACATTTTGCAATTAAAATTTAATAAATTTAATTTAAAAAAATAAAATACGTACCTTCAAACTTTCTAAACATAAATCCCCATCCGTTGTATTAATTTCTGTTAGTAAACTATTCGCTCGTTCTAACTCGGCATATAGGCCAAAAGGAATTTTTGCTAAACATTCAAGTTTCATTATGTGCATTTTCGATCGTAAATGTTTCGCTAAATGTCCGTGTATCCTAAATGCAACGTTACAATCTGTACATTTAAAAGGCCGTGGTTCTTGCGACGATAACGCGGGTGACGATGACAACTATAGATAAATTAAAGTAAATATTTTTCTTTTAATGTACCGGCAATAAAATACCTTATTATGATGACCAGCACTTCTTTCATGCTTTTGTAAGTGTCCTCTGGTTCTAAAACTAGTTGAACATGGCTCACACCGGAATGGTCGCTCTAAGTAATGAATATTCATATGTAGCCTGCAATTTAATAACCATGAAATAATCAGGAATACAATTGACTGATATTAAAAGTTTCCAACTAAGCATACCACACAACCATCGTAATATTATAATCATGCCATTTCTCACAATGTGGGTTGGTTTCAATTATCTTCCGTTACACATTCTATCCAAACTACTTTCGGCTCGTCCACATTTATACAAACTCATTTCTTCCTCCCTCAAAATATTTCTCTCTTCACATCACTTACACTACAACTATCCACTTACACACCCTCAATCTTACTAACAAATTTATGTTTTACTAAAAATTCATTCGCTATTTTGTCTAGATGACAAAACTATCTCTCCCAACTCACTACTCTTTAAAATACGCACAAAATTATTGAATTTACCTTAGCTGCGATGGTTTGCTGAAATTCTTCGAACAAATTGTACAATTTTTGCTTTCTTCTGGTTTAACCATCAAGTCACTAACAGATTCTTTTGTGCTAGCAGCATATTTTTTCATATTTCCCTCAGGATTACTCCCTTCATTATTTAATGCCAACTTTAAATATTCTGAAGCAACATTTTTGGCGAGTATATTCTTCTCTAACTTTACTTGCTTTATGGCAATTTCTGCAAGAGTTTGCATAGCTGATTGGTCCTGCTCTCCGCATTCTGGAGTTTTAGACTGACTTCGTGCAATTTCGGTATGCATATTGGATTTGTACATTTCTTTATCAGATGGCAACGAGTTATCAGGTTTGTCGGATATTTTTCCTATTATTCGATCATTTGTATCGCTGTTTTGTGAAAATGTTTCGCTACTATTTGATTCGGAAAAACTATTATGACGTGGTTTTTGTACCTGGTTATAAATAATTAACGGTTCGCTAATTCTTTCATTATTTACGTTGTATATTACTGGTGTATCTGATATCACTTCAACTGTTCTAGATGGATTCACTTGGTTTTCATGATTTAATAGTAATGTTCTTTTAGGAATAGAAATATTTAATTTATTATTAAAGTTATCACTATTATTTGAAGCATCATTAAACAATAATGATGCTTCTCCATTTAGTGTTGCAGGTGATAAATCTAAAATCGGTGAATCCTGTATAATCGGCATGGAAAGATCTACTGCTGTCGCTTTTGAAGTGGATTCTATTGGCTCGTTTCGTTGTACTTTACTATGAACTGCATTGGAAGAAGACAATTTTCTTTTTCTAAATACTATATTTGCTGGAAGGTTTCCTTCGACATTTTGCGATGAAAAATCTTGTCTTACAATTGGTAAGCTTATTTTTTGACTATTTGGAACATATTTAACTTCTTCTACACTCTTCACCTTTATATGAGGATATTTTTGATCTTGAGGAGGTTCTCTTAAATTAACAACTTTGCTATCTAGGGGTTTAATAATATTTCTGTGATTAATTTCATGAGGCACTGATATTTTTGGAATGTTGTCTGTATGTTCATTACTTTTCGAATCTAAATCAAGTTGTGTTTGCTGATACGGATACGTTAAAGGTCTTACTGTAGAAGATTTTCCCAAATATTGACTAACATTTGTAGATTCCTGACTAGTACAGGCAGTAACGTCAAACACTTCGGTTAAGTGTTTGGTAGCGTTGAAACAAACCGGTACTTCATCCAAAATCTTGTTTTTGGCAAAATTCGTGTTAGTAACTTGATTTATTTGTTCTGAATTTTTCAAAAATTTATCATCTTTTAAAAAATTAGAAAAATCTGATAAGTTAAACGTCACTGAAGTTACTGACGCTACTGAAGAACATGAATTTGTCGATTCCAGATAGGTGTTTAAAGGTTGAGTTGAAGTAGTTTTTTGAGATAATGAAAGAAGACAGCGCGCTGCTTCATGCTCTTGTAGTCTGGTTGATTCATCTGAAAAAAATAAATATTGCTAAATATATATTTATTAATAACTAATTATTAAACGTTTTATATTGAAAGTAATGTAAAAACATAATTTGTACATTCAAGGATATTTATTATCAGCGAAACAAAAAATAAATAAAATATACATGATAAGAACTCTCATACGTCATTAGTCTGAATTAATTTTATGTATTCTAAGAATGTTATTTATTTTCAATCAAAAAGACAAACATTTTGTGGAATTAAAATTCTTTTCGGGAAAAAAAATATTTTTAGCTACTCAAACTCAAGATAGTAAGTCACGTGCTATACATTTTGGATTTTTAAAATATGAATAAAGAACTCTTATTTATTGCTCGTTTTGTAATCGTAATAACTTAAATAACTTCTTAAATAGTATTAACTCACCGCTACTTTCAGCGTCGCTTTCTTCAGATTCGGAACTTGTAGTTATACTATTTTGAGTCGATGTACTGCTAGTAGCTGCATATTTCTTAGAATGTGCTTTGCTTTTCATATGTTTAGTTAGATTTCCTTTAGTTTTAAAGCTATAAATATAAAAATAATAAGTACTGTGTTACATGGCTAACAGATAAAAATAGTACCTGAAGTTACAATGTTCGCAAGTGTAAGGTCGGTCATCGGAATGTGTCCTAATGTGTTTCTTTAACATAGATGGTTTTTTGCATCTAATTCCACACTGATCACAAACATAACGGCCTCGACCTTAAAATATAAAAATAATAAATTATGAAATGTTACAAATATAAAATAATAATTGTTACCTCTACCCCTAATATATGTGTAGTCTTCATTAGATTCATAACCACCAAGAAGTGATGAAGTTTTATTTGTACTTTCGTCTTTCGTCATTGGGCTTTCGGATTTCACAAACTATAATATAAAATTTATATGAAAATATATTTTATTTTTAAATTACACCATATAAATAATCATATTACAAAAGAATATATTGTTTGAAATAGAAATTAGGGCAGTTAGGAGTAGAAGATTAATATAACTAAAAGATTTCATTTGCCAAGAAAAATATTTGGCACAAAATACTGATCTTTAATGAATTTTTGACTATATGAATTTGTGGAAATAATTTACCTTGTAACTTGAATGGGCGATTAAGTCTGCTTTCGCTTGTCCTGCCATCGTATATTTTTGCTGCCTTTGTCTAGAATCATAAGAACTAACACTCAAACTATCCAATTTACTTTCTTGTTGTCTCCATTCGGAATACATGCTTAATTTCTTGAAATGCTTCACATAAAATGGTTGGGTTTTATTTAATGTACAATAAACTGATTTTGTAGAACTTTTCAACCCTAGATAACTGAAGTAATTTCCATTTAGATATTGCTGACAATATTTCTTTGCGACTCTTGGCGTATCAGGGCTGATTAAAGCTTGATTAAACATCGTGGGAGTTAACCCATGATGGCTTTTAAAAGCTACAGAATTTGGCTTTAATGCCAAACTAGTAGGACGAACGAATTTTTTCGATTCTTCCTTAGATGTTTTGTCCGGACTTGTAGCTGTTAAAGTTGAACTAATTTTGTTTTCCGAAACTCTGCTAGGTAAGTTATTTATTCTTTCTGTACATTGTATCTTCGGTTCTGAAAATTTGCTTTCATGTTGATCTACAATTATGGTTGGTGTTCTTCGTTCAAACTGATTATTATTTATTGAAAATCCAGTTGCAGTTTCGGGTGTATCTTTAGTCTCTCGGGATTCTTCTATAGGTCGGGGAGACTTCAACAGTTTATTATTTTCAGATAATCTTCCAGGAGATAGTATTTCTGGAGTATCCGCAACAATTGGTCCCGGCATTCCAGGAACGTATCGAATTATTTTTCCATTCACTACAATATTCATTGGGTTCAAAACAGTTTGTGGTTGAGATACTTCTGCCATTCGTTGTTGTAATGAAATTTGTTTCTTAGCAAAATTGAGATTTTCTTGGTGTTGCCTATCTATGAAAGCATCTCTATCCATTGTACTAGTATTTATTTCTAAAGGCGCAATTGTAACTATTGGAGAAGACATGATTTTATCACTAGGTGCAGAAGGTATTGGTATACCTGGTATAGTTAAGTTTGGTGGTTTTAAATTAGGAGCTAAGAGTTTCACTGCTTTTTGACCGAAGTCCATTAAATTAGATTTGTACAATTCTTTATCTTTTTCACTTTCCGATTTAGTGTCGGGATTTCGAATAATATCGGAATTACGCATGTTCTCAGAAGAGCTTGTTTCAATTTTATCTCTTACCGGAAACCTTCTCTTCAACATTTCATTATTTGCCAGAATTAAAAGTTTATCATTTTGTCTAATATTTGGTTGTGAGATCTTATCGTACGTAAATTTAGTTTTATCATTTAATATTGATAAATTTAAATTGGCTGTAGGCATATCTGAATTCTCATAAACTCTAATTATATTAGGAGAAGGTAAGCTGTCCATTTTTGGACTGTAGTTTGTTTTATTTTGTAGTACTGTTCCTCCAGACTGTAAAGTTGATTTTATAACTAGATTTTCGCTTAAATTTCCACTAAATTCCATGAAATTATGTGGTTCTTCTATTTTATTTATACTTTCTGACTCTATTTTAAAACTTCTGGTTTCCCCAGAAGTTTGTGTAATTTTAACTTCTCCGCCAAATAGTTTAATAGGATTTTTTTTTATCTGTGGAGACAAAGGGTAAGTACCAACAGGTGAATGCATAATATATTTACTATAACTAGGAGAATCGGACTGACTGTGATGCATAATGACATTATCATCAAAAGAAAATGTTCTATATTTTTCACCTGCTTTTTCACTGTCAATTAACCTAGTTTTTCCCAAAAATGGGCCTGGCGATTTTAGTGGAAACGTTGTATGTTGCATATGAGGAATACTATCAAAAGCATTTTTATTTCCTGTTAATATAGAAGCCACATTTACAGAACTACTTCTTGCGTATCTTATATTACTATGTTTCGCATTACAATATTTTATTTTATGCATTTCTAATTCTGTAACTGTTTGAAAAATCATTTTGCAGTACTGGCATTGAAGATTAGGATCGCTACTTAAATTTTTAAGCAATAATTCTTTAATTAAACTTTTATTTGAATTATCTGTTTCACTTAAACAGCGTTTCCTGTTTTTAGCGGTCAAATTCAGTGGTTCATCATTTCTGTACTCGGTTTGTTGATGATGATGCCACTGATTATGATGAGGAGATAAATATTCATTATTATTTTCAATAATATTTTCAAGATTTCTTCTTCTAATTACCATAGCTTCATCAGAATTAACTATAGAATTATTCTTGTTTATAAGTTCATTAATTCTAAGTTTTAATAAATCAGGAGTACTCCTAACTTGTGGTTCCTGCATCTCCACTTTATATTTTACAACTTCCGGGATAGGTGATTTCAAATTATTTGGTGGGACAATACAAACGTTATCTAATTTTGCATCATTTTCTTTTAATTTATTTTCCTCGTAAAACATTTTTGCGGTATGGAAACGTGGTTTATATGGTTTTGTTTTTTGTTCCCAAATATTCTTTTGGTCGGGTGCAAACGTAACATCTTTACTTAACTGCACAGAATTTCCAAACATTTTCATTTGTTTCTCATTTACTGGAGTAATTATGGTTTCCATTAATTCTTCCGTATAATCCGACCGATCTTCATTTTTATCTGAAGTACCGTCAACATCTATTGTTTCCATTTGACCAACTTGTACATGCTTGTTGCCCATAACTCTATTTGCGTGGGTTCTAGATCTACAATGCTTGTATAAATTAGATCTTGTTTTAAAACTAAATCCGCAACTAATACATGGATATGGTCTCTCATTTGTATGGGCGCGAATATGCTTTTGTAAAACACTGGGCTTTGAACATGCTAAATTACAATAAGTGCAAACATATTTTCCTCCGGAGGACTCTGTGCAGTTTTTCTTTTCTTGAATGTTTTCTGTGAAATTAATACCATCGGAATCAGCTCTTCCGACCATGAAATGTTCTTGTACTTCTAATTTGATACCTGCTGCATTTGACTTTTCTGATCTTAAACTAGATTTAGAATATACGGTATCTAAAATGGAAGACTTCTCAATTTTCGAAATTGGTTCGGAAATATTATGTTTAGTATCAAAACTAAAATTATTTCTTACAGTGTTCTCTTTGAAATCATGATTTATCAAACTATTTGTAGTTGTAGTAATTATTTTTGATATGCAGCTAGTTACGGTTGATGTCGAAATGGATTGGTGGTCCAGCGATCTAATTTTCGGATCGTCAGAAGATCGATATTGTTTGAATGAGTCTTGTGGTTCTGGTTGTAATTTCTTTGTTACACTGCTACTTGCCGCTATGTTTACACTTACTTCTACATTTGATATGGAAGACTGATTATCTAATTTAACATTCACGTTCGCGGTTCTTTCAACACTTCTATAGCTAGCTTGTGATTCAATACTTAAACTACCGTCACAATTTGTACTTTTATAATTTGGCACACTTCCTATAGGTTTATTGTCCTTAAATAACATAAAATTAACAGATTCCTCTTCACTAGAAGTTGATCTCACTCCGTTGTTGTCGGTGGTGATTGCGGTGGCGACCAATACACTGTTATCATTCTTATCTTCTACGTTGTAAACAGGACTACAACTTGTTTGTTTTTTAAATTTTTTATGCAAATATTTGTTCCCAGAGATTTCCATTTTTTCAAGTAGAGTATCTAAAATGACATAATATACATTAACATCTAATCTTAAAGTAAACATGCAGTAAAAATTAATTATACGTAAACTTTATTAATAACCATTGTGCAGTAATGCTGAAGTTGGCATAATGAATACGAGAAATAATGTTTTTCCTGAATATAATTAACTTTTGTTCACCTTAAACTTAACATTACAATATAAAGGAATAAATAACAACTGGTATTTATTTCTATATTTAACAGATGACAACAGCGTTCAGTGTACTGTAGCATGATTACGTTATTAAAGTAATAATTATCAATTAGTGTTTACTATAATCGCTATCAGTGTGTAACGATCCTCACCTTACATATATTTGTTTTTGCGCGCCATTGCAAGTAATTCCGCCTGCGTCATACTCCTACGGCCATAGATAATATTCACGCACTTATATAACACGCGACAGCGACAATAACAATCACATGAACATTAATGTATGGGAGGATTTGTTTTCATTTCGTCATTTCTAGAAAACTCACTTCGGCAAGTTAACATGCCTAACCGCGACCTTCCAAGAAAAGTGAACGCAAGCGAGCGGCGAGCTCAACATTTCTCAGAAAAAAACATGAATAAAATATAATCAGGGGATTCGTGAGTCACTGATAAGATAAGTAGCAAAGGAACTTTACAACGCCACGACTACAACCAACATTCGTTTCCATTTCAATGATACTGTATACTGATAATTTTGAATGTTTATATAAATAACTATCAGTACATCTGGTCTGATCATCTGTACATATTCAAATAATATGGTTAAAAGTCCTTTATGCATTATACATGAAATATAGTTGCAAGTATTGCAATCGTAATTTTTATTGTTTATGTAAAGTAGTCAACAAGTAAGTTAAGACCTTTGGACGTGCGAACATCGTACATTGTTTATCTAAACAGTTTTTTTTTTGCCATGTCAGCACATCAGATGATAATGAAACTGCTGGAACTATTTAATTTTCATAGGAAATTCGCAATATCGCTTCATCGCTATCGCTATTATGAATGAGTCTGTGGTTATAAACTGGATAATTTGTTTTAATTTACATATTTAAATGTTAATAATACAAATCCTAGATGATTTGTTAAATATATTTATTCATACTTGTTTGTTTATTTTTAGAAATACATATTAATTTCTTCTATTACAACTTGTTTTTGGGTATTTTCCTGTTTATATATTTAGTTCTCAGAAATTCTTATTTGTTCTGAAATAGCGATTACAAAAATATTAAATAAGAATATTTATGTAAAAAAGAAATGATTGATAATATACGGAAAGACGTAAGTAGGTAGAACCATACGTTAATAATTGCAGAGCGCGGTCAAGCATTTACGTATGTGAATATTGATGCGTGAGTGTGTGCGTGGCGTTAAAAGATGTAGGCATGCTGGCTAAAGAATGATCTCTACGGGGAACAGGGGAACGGCTGAGGTCGCCTGCTGCAAAGACAAGGCAAGCAGCCCGCAGCAAGACAACCTAGGTTGGCCAGACAGACAGCTATGACGCCAATATGATAGTCTTACTGGCGCCTGGGTACACTACCAGGCAAAAACAACATTCACTGGTTCACTCAACAGGCTATCGTCATCACACACCGCGAACAACGCAATCGTATCATTCGTTTCTTTCACCGTGGTGGAACCCCGATCCGTTACTTAAGGAACCCCCCTCTACAATTAGTCATGGCCAAAACAGGTGTAAATACCGCGATATTCTATCGAGTATTTATGGCTAATCAAATTTTCCAACTTCATAAATACAAAAGAATACTAATTGCACGAAATGTTTTACATAAACAAATGCAACCAGTCATCCTACACATTATGATAAACAAATGACGACAATATGAAGTAATTCTATTTATTTACTCACCAAATAAAAGGGAGGCAGATGACGATAAATACACTGGCTGGATCCATAAACAAACAAGTTTTAGGACTTCTGTATTTGATTGGCACTTGTCAATGACTTTCAATTAAACAATAGAAAACACTTTAAATTAATTTTTTGCACAACATGTCAACAAAAACTATATATACTATTATCAATATAATAAAATTTACTTGGCACTACATTTACCAATTCCATTATTGAAACATTTACGACTACATACTTGTTACACTTATGTTCACACAATGTCAACTGTATAAATATACCTTTTACGATTTTTCTATGAATTATAGATAAATCAAGAGATATAAAGACGCTTCACACACATACACTAAAAATGATATGCTGGCTAACTGACGCCATTTTGGTTGAATTTTGTCTCTCTCTAACCAAAGCTTATGACTAATCTTATCTCTCACTTTTAACATTTCTCATTCCGAGTAGTATCCTTATATTGTTTCTTTCTATTCTGTTGGAATCGCCCTCATGCTATCTCACTCAGACATGTTGGTATTTGATTGTTCTGCCTCTTTCCACAGAAAACTTTCAAACCTGTTCTCTTGTCGTCCTTGTCTGAGCCTGGAATCACCCTTACCGCCATTTCCCGTGCATAGCTTTCTCTTTCTAACCAGTACACAAAACATGCTTTGCTTGTATCATCGGCATGAAAGTACGCGCACAAGTAAACATCTCCGTTGCGTAGATCTGCTTGCGATGCGACTGTCGAGTTGCAAATGAACAGCGAGGCACTCACGACTTTTCAGTCTTGATTAGATTAATCAAGCCATAACTACTGCGTATTGCCTGCTCACTAGTGTTGCTACTGTTGGTCTCGAAATAACAGTGATTACCACAAGCGATCAAATTCAGCGTAACAGTAACGGTATTCTTACGCATGCACAAATGACCTCCAATGTTTTCATAAATTGATAATTGTAATTTCCTCGCGTTTGTGATGCCAAAGTTAAAATGGCTGGAGAGCTTCGCGGCTGCAGCTGAACATGAACATATAACAACGCCTAATGCGATGGTCAAAGTGCTGTGTGGTACGCAACAAATGATACCATAATCTAAATATAGCGCGCAATGGCGGTTAGTTTTCGCTAAGCTGTCGTCAGTTGTTGGAAACCAAGTCAGCATACCGTGCAATACCCCTTCGTCGCTTGTTTTGGAATCGCCTCCACCACGCATTTACTGGCTGTGGCTGTAGCAACTGCTGACGCTGACGTCTACTTGCGTCGGCTCCGTTTAATGCAAGGGAATTTCCTATAATTTCCCATCTCTTTCCAACTTGCACCACACACCAAGGGAATCTCCTGTTTGCTGTCTCGGTGCGCTCACAACACCTGTCTCTCTTGTCCGATCCAAAACAAGTTTGACATGTTGCCATCTCTCTTCCTCATGGAATCTCCCAACCTTTTCTTTCTAGCAATAGCGTCATCGCAGCGCTTGCGCACGGAATTATCAATGAAAATCTTGTGTTGCTGATCTAAATTACACTTTTATAGCATCCATAATTAGAAAAGTGGACTAATCTCTGCACTTTGGCGAAACATATATCTTTACATTTTCAGCAATTTTTTAAACAAAAATCAAATCATTTTCATGGTGGACAATTAATAATTTAATAAATTTATTGTATAACAATTTTATTTTAACAATGAAATGTTACTAACTATATATTATTAATTGATTTACTTCTGATGAATAAATATAGGTAATATTGTTGATGTAAATATAATGCAATCACAAAATAAATTTAACATTTTCAAATATACTTATTAGTAATACAATTTTTTATAAATGATTATGGTAACTAAGACAATATTATTTACAATGCATACTTAATAATACTACAAGGTATAAAAAAATATAATACAAACACGCAATTATTAGATATGAATCCCTTTGTAACAAAAAGAATTGCACAGTTGTTTTTGGCAAAGTATGAATTATTAAACTGCATATATTTTCTAAGGAAAATTTAAATTTATACACGTGTCTAATACTTTAAAAGCGATTATATTTATCTAATTTTATCGAATACACTTTATTAGGGCTTGTTTGATTTTTTAAGATTTCTGAAGTAGGTATATATTCACACTTTGCCACTATATTTCAGCTTTCTGCGGTAGCATATAATATACAAGAATATTAAAAACAAAGCAAGCAAATACATATTTTTTTGTCTTATATTAAAATTACGTATACATTTTTCCGTACTTTATCACACCATGGTATTATGCATGAAATTATTCTCAACTAATTTATAGTAAAATATAGGTACTCATGCGTCATGCATTTATAAATAAAATTGAATTTTTCTAATAAAATTATTTTTCTTATATTCTACAAATATTACAATGCGAACTACATTTAATTTATACTTGCTTCATAAAATTTAAAAATTAAAATTTTGGAGAAATATTTACATTATGTACATGTCGAATCCATCCAGATGTAATTGTACATCCACTTCATGAAGCGAAGCGGCTACTCATAGTGTAATGTCAAAGTTGTCTACCACCTGGACAAAAAAATACCAACAATGTCACCTTACGCCCAGAATTCATTTTAGGAAATCTGCTGATGAGTTTTGTGCGTTAGGTAATGTAATTGTTCGTATTTTTTTAAAAAATAAGTAAATAGTTACATGAAATGGATGGGATTTCATAAAATATACAATTACATCTTATGGATTCGACATATATAATATTACATCTACACTATACAAACCTAAATTAAAGACAAAACGATAAATTAGCAACAGATAAATAAATTTGCAGTAATCTTTTTAAAATCCTAAAAATAAAAAATGTTCAAGAATTCTCTTCAGATTCTAATTCTTCGGCTTCAGTTGCTGTTTCGGGTGGGGCTACAACTTGGGCTTGTGGCATTAAACAAACCGCTGGTTTTTGTTGTTTGTAATTATTAGAGCTGGTAACGTTGTCATCTTGAGCCGGACATTCGAAGTGCACGCAGTGAAATACCTTCAGTAATAACATATTTATTATTTTCAAGTTTGAATGGGAAAGCACACTTAGATTTTAATTATATCTTTAGTGGAAATTTTGAAAAATTATGATCTTTTAATGTATTCAAAATTGCTTGAGTTACCCATGGTTTGAAATAAAATCACAAAGAAAATGTAAATGACATTTCACCTGTCAGAAATTATAAAATATAATTTGTATCAAAATAATACTACTTAATAATTTGTTATTTCTCTTATGTGTGAGTGTAAGTAATAGATTGCAAGATTTTAAACCACTAGTAAAGGTAAAATAAGAAAATTATTAGAAATTGATATGCTAGGTGCAAGCTAAAATAACGTATGTCTTTGGTAGGTTCTCCATCCGCCAGTAAATAGATCAGCGCAACGAAAGCTATGTAGGATCAAATCGAGACATATGTTCAATGAATTTTGTAGTATTGTATTTTTGTTTAAATAATTATAAACTGCGCACAGTTCATGTGAATATTATTGTACGAATTTGGAGATAAAGGATCGGTTTAGGTGATATCATGCTTAGCATAAGAGATTTAATTTTATAAGATTTTTCGGCCTTTGAAGTTGAGCAAAATATTATTGAATCAGCAGTGTATAGGTATATATGATGAACCCACTACCCATGCCCACTATGGAGCCATTGCACAAAATGATATATCTTCTGTTCCATTTAAGCCATACAGTAGATGGCACTGGCAACAACGCAAATCTGAAGTAGCCGAAATTAGATTGGGTAAACTTGTCTCTTGTCTCTGATTTCAGCCAATCAGAGAGGTCAAAACTATTCCCTATGCTCCGCAATACTGAATGGCTTAAATGAACAAGGTATATTAAAAAAATCGGATGTGGCCAGCACATTACCTTTCGTCAGTTCACGGATTACCTCAATTACAGATACGACAGTCAATGTATTTTACGAAATAGTGACATCTACAGATTGCTTCCATGAATTAACGCACACTGTGATGGCTTGGTCGGCTAGGTAGTTTGTGACATAGGAGACACGTAATTTTGAATTTTTAAATTAAGGGCCGGTATTTTCACTTGCGAATAAAGGTTCAGATAAATTTATCCTTCGGATAAATATTTTTGTTGTCTTTTCACTTGCAAATAAATTTATTCGAAATAATAACATCTGTTATTCGCGGAATAAATTATTCGGTAGTTGGGCAGCGAATATCCTGTTTATTCGTAAGTTCATTACATTTCCTCAGAGTGCAGATTTATTAACAAAATGGATATATTAAACATTTTGAAGATTATGATGATATTTTGAACTATGAATAAATAAATAATGTGAGCAATCGATCACACACCATCAGACAGCGACATAACCACATACATGAAGACATATTTTGACAAATTTCGATTATGAAAACAATTTATTATTACATATTGGGGATCGTATTTAATCTGAAACAATGAATAGGTAAATCATTATAAAGATCCTGTCATTTGACGCCGGCAAAATATTTTCAAATTTTGGATACTTTTGTTGAATACAATGACAAACAACTTCGAACTGAAAGAAATCTGCAAAACGTACAAGGACAATTTTACAATATACATATCTCGTTTGCCCCATTATGACTGCTGCATTAGGGGTTCCCAGAAAATTTATCGCGGAAAATTCATCGCGAGGAAAATTGATCGCCGGTAAATTGATATTATTGTCTCCACCTGCAAAATTTTGTGAAGATGCGGCTGGGACGCCGGAAGCCAATCACTCCACTTCGCTCCTTGTTGGATCCCATCGATGCTTAATATAATATCTCTAACTTTTTAGGGACAGTAACAACTACATTGAACGTTGTTTTAACTGGGGTGAAGGAGGGGCTGGAATTTAATGGCCAAAAATTAGTTCTGTTGGACCCTGTAAGACTAGTAAATATTTTATTACTATTTGCACAACCCTATGTAATTTTTTAAAAAACAACCTTAATAACTTTGGTTTTTGGATAATTAATTAATAATTAATGAGTACTAAATTTTCTGATTAATTTTGTGATTGTGCCGGAATGGTTGTGTCAGGTTCAGGGACATAAAAATTAAATTATTAAAATAAAATTTGTAACAATTGTATTTTTATAAACAATATTTTTTGTGTGCATAAATATCCTGGCGATCAATTTCCCCCGCGATCAATTTTCATCGCGATCAATTTTCCGGTAATATTCCGGCGATTAATTTTCCCCGAGAACAATATTCCACGCGATCAATTTACCGGCGATCGATTTACCTCTCGATCAATTTTCCGGCGATCAATTTACTGGCGATATATTTTCCAGGCGATCAATTTACCGGCGATGAATTTTCCCCGCAATCAATTTTCCGCGATCAATTTACCGGCGATTAATTTTCCGGAAACGGCGCCAAACTCCATCCTTCTCTACTGACACACATTCACTCTGCAAGGCTACCAATTCACAAACGATAAAGTCATTCGACAGATAGCTATCAAGCTATTTGTTTCTGTAAGGCCCGGTATTTTCACTTCCGAATAAAGTTTCGAATAAGTATTCGTTAAATAAATTTATTCTATATATTTATCCAACGAATAATTCCATTGCGTCTTTTCACACATTTTACATAAACAAATAGCTATCTGTCGTATAACTTTAACGTTCGTGAATTGGTAGCCTTGCAGTGTGAATTTGTGTCAGTAGAGAAGGATAGAGTTTGGCGTAGCCACGTTAAGCAGACAAGGATGAAATGTGTCAACTACTTTTGAATCCGTAGTTGTCAGAATTTTGTTTGACATCTTTAATGTCAATGTGATCTATATTATGCATTTTTAACACCGGGAGACTGTAATTTAACAAGTGTACCATCTAATTCAGCACTCATATGCGGTAAGCGGGATATGTATATTGTAAAATTGTTCTTGTACTTTTTGTATATTTGTTTCAGTTCAAAATAAATGTTTGTCAATGTATTCAACAAAAGTATCCAAAATTCGAAAATATGTTGCCAGCGTCAAATGACAGGATCTTTATAATGATTTACCTATTTACCGGTTGAGGTCAAATGCGATCCCCAATATGTGATCCTAAATTGTTTTCATAATCGGAACCTGTCAAAAATTATTTCATTTATGTGGTTATGATGCTGTCTGATGGTGTGTGATCGATTTCTCACGTTATTTATTAATTCATAGTTGAAAATATCATCATAATATTTAATATATTCATTTTGTTAATAAATCTGCACTATGTGGAAATATAATGAACTTACGAATAAACGGTTATTCGCTACCAAGTACCGAATAATTTATCTCGCGAATAACAGATGTTATTCTTTCGAATATATTTATTTGCAAGTGAAAAGACGACAAAAATATTTATCCGAAGGATAAATTTATCTAAACCTTTATTCGCAAGTGAAAATACCGGCCCTAAAATGTGTGAAAGAACGCAATGGAATTGTACTTTGGATGAATATATAGAATAAATTTATTTAACGAATATTTATTCGGAAATGACAATATCGGGCCTAAAAGACATAAGAAAATTGAATATAGGCGATGTGCACATTTTGAGCGTCAGCGCCTCTAACGGCTACATTCAAATTTTTTGTTACCGAATCAAGTTTAATATTTCGAGAAAGTGATAAAATTTACAATTTTATTTTGAGTTGTTGCTATTGCGCATAAATATTATACATCATAGTATATTGAAATGAATAAAGAAAATATTTAAAATGCTATAGGGCGCGAGCAGCCACGTGACTCGAACGACCTTGATCAGCTGATGTGCGCATATCATTTTGACAAGAACATTGTTAATTTGACAAGACCAATGTTTTGACTTATTTTGATTTTGAATTGCTAAAATGTTAATATTTTACAATTTGTAGGCAGTAAAACACATGTAATTAAAAATAATAACACTTTAGCAGTTAAAAATCAAAATAAGTCAAAACATTGGTCTTGTCAACATGGCATTGTTTTTGTCAAACACGCGCACACATATCAGCTGATTTTAAGCACTTCAAAGTTGTTCGAGTCGCGTGTCTGCTCGCGCCCTATAGGCGGTGTGCACAAAAGTAGTCAGCGCCGGCAGCGGACAAATATTTTATAAAATATAAATAATATAATATAATAAAATATTTGCAATAAATGCGAATGATAGGATGTCAAATATTATGTGATGCATTGGGGGATGTAATAATTCTCACAAAATTACCGATTGAAGTATCAAATATTACAATATTACTATTTTTAAGTTCGTGTGTTTTACTGCCTGAAATATGTAATATATTAACAATTTAGCAGTTCTAAATCAAAATAAGTCAAAACATTGGTCTTGTCAAATTGACATTGCTCTTGTCAAAGTGACATGCGCACACAAATCAGCTGATTCTAAGCACTTCAAGGTCGCACGAGTCACGTATCTGTTCGCGCCCTCTAGGCGATAGAAAATAAGCAATACGACATCTGGTGGTATTTTGAGGAACTATAGCTGACGGGATAATTTATACATGTGATATGTGACATTTGTTTGTATAATCACAAGTGTTATCTATTATGTTCCTAATATATGCCTTTAGGTTATCTCTTAATATTTCACACGTAATGCATAAATGAAATTAGTAAATGTCAAATTATCCCGTTAACATTATAGTTCCTTTAAATGCCATTTTGGCGTTACGATCTTATTTTCCATCGCCTATAGGGCGCGAGCAGACACGTGACTCGAGCGACCTTGAAGTGCTTGGAATCAGTTGATTTGTATGCGTGTGTCACTTTGACAAGAACAATGTCAATTTGACAAGACCAATGTTTTGACTTATTTTTATTTTGAACTGCTAAATTGTTAATATTTTACAAATTTCAGGCAGTAAAACACATGAACTTAAAAATAGTAACATTTTAATAATTCAAAATTAAAATAAGTCAAAACAATGGTCTTGTCAAAGTGACATTGTACAAGTCAAAATGACACGCGCACACATATCAGCTGATTCTAAGCACTTCAAGGCTGTTCGAGTTACGTGTCTGCCCGCGCCCTGTAGGTACATACATATATTTTAAATAATCACAAAACAATAACTATAAATTCATTTCTAAATAAATTTACAATTACTTGTCACATAGACACACTTCTATTTTATATTTGATTATATGTAAGATGAAAGATACAAGGGTATTGGAAATGGTACGACATTTCATCATTATATATAAAAATAAACGTCTATCTGCTTCTTTGCGCTGCACTTTATGTCAAACAGCACAACGAATGTTCATCAGCTTATTGAATTTCAATTCTGTATTATGACAAAAAATAAACACAGTTAATACACTTTAAAACTGGAGAAACAACGAAATAAATTACTACTGGCACTATAACTAAAATCATAAACTGTTACAAATTGAATTACCAAATAATTAAAGTTGTTAAAGTGTACGTTTAATGACATGTGTGATGACTTATGTAGACAAAGTAGAAAAACGCTCGCTGTCCAAATTTATAACTATACAATGTTTAGAAATGTCACTTGTCTACATTCTTAATAGCAACGTTTAGTCAGGGTCAATATGACATATAACTGCTCTGTCGGTATATTACATAATCAAACAAAATGCCGAACTGTTATGAAAATAAAATAGATCATTTATTTACAAAAACGAAATTATAAAATCCTTAGATTAGATTGAAGCAATAAAATAAATTGTGTGAACAGTTGTGCTGCCACCTGCAAAAGTTTGGCGTAAACGCTCCCAATAGACATTCACTTTTCCACTGCACTAATTTAATGTACTTAAAACAAATAAATTATACAAAAACTTACAATATTCATTACAAAATTGGCATTATTTTTTGTAAAAACGAAAGCCAAAACAATATCTTGAAGTCATATTTGAATACGTTCCTATCTTCACTACAAAACTATTGAATAGTAGTGTAAGTACAAAGTGTACATTATTTTTTGTTATGGTGGAGGACTGTAGAAAAATTCTTGTGTGTGTTTCGAGAGAATGCCGCGCTCCTGCGTCGCGTGTCATCAACCTCTCAATCAACAATGTCCCATTTTGCGCTCTTAATACACAAATAGCTATTAGATTATTGCTCTGTGGTTAATGTAAGAAATAAAAAGATATAGGTAAGGAAAACAACGATCATTTTAAGAAAAAATTGTAAATGTACAAAAATTTAAATTTTCAAATGTCTCTGTCAACAGTGTCAAAAACAGGCAATAAATTTTTGTATCATTCACCAATTTCAAGTAATTTTTTATTGTCAACTGAATCAGTTATTTTTGATCACTGTATGTATGTTTAAACAAATTCCGTACACGAAATTTCTGGCAAAAGATTATATATTTTCTGTGTATTACCTTCTGTCAATTCTATGTATTTTGTACAAATTCCATACAGAAAGTTTATTGCAAGAGATTCTGTATTTCCAGTAAAATTATAACATAAACAATATATCAATTGCACTTGACACTGACATCTGTCAATCATAATTTTCTTAGACTGTGTCCGATGGAGAAATAAGAATAGACTTAGGAGTAAGATAGGGCTTACGATTCCAGTTTTCTGACTAGTCTAAACGCAAACCAAGTTTAAATAGCAATATGTAAAGCAGCTATATTATTATTAATATTCTATTTTGACTTTATAATCTATTTAACAATTTTAAGTAACTCTTTATTTACTAAATAATTAAAAATGATCAAATTTTGACATTTCGAACTGTCAAGTATGTCATATACGAAACAAAACTAATTCATAAGTTTTATATGTGTAAAGGGTAGCGCAACAACGCCACCAAGTCTATTCTTATCTGTCTGAAATACAGTATAGTATTTGGGATTTAGGCAACGATATAGGTCTACATCACATTAATACAACTCCGAATGGAACAGTAATGACATCCATTGGTTTGTATTGGATAACTTTACAACAAAATTGAATTGTATAATTCGATTTAATTTAATGCATCAGATTAAATGTTAATATAATATTTCATAAAAGAAAAAAAAAGAAGCTTGCTATTTTTTGACAATAATTTGACATTTTGCGCATATTATAGCAACGAACATGATTTGTTTAAAGAGTGCGCGTCAACTTCAAAACTCCTACAAAACTCTAAAATCTAATTCCTAAAATCCTAAATAATCACGTCATTTAAAGCTTATAAATTTAGGATTTGATTATTTGGGTGATAAAAGTATAATATCGGATACAAACCAATGGTAGTTGTTTCCATGGTTTATAGCATAGTTGGCTGCTTTATGAAATTTAATTTATATTTTTTTTTCTATTTCGGTTTTCTTAAGATTCTATAAAAGCACTGTTTATCACTGAAATTCGTCGTTTAGAAGATTTATAAGCGCACTGTGTGGTCATAGCCACCTATATAGGTTGCTATGATTTGATACAATGTATTAATGTAAACAATCACACAAAATTCACAACACTGTCAAAATGTGAAATTTCAATTGTTTACTATTTGCCAAAATTTATTTTGTTTTCCAAGAGCCTTAATGGTTTTAAATTTTAATGTGTTATATTTTAAGCCAAAACGCGGCAGAAAGTGATGCGAGGGGGGGGGGATAAATTTAGATTTTTTAAAAATCCTTATAGTTTCAGAGATATTAAGCACTATCTATGTTTTGTTGAAATTTTGATGTTATATTTTAAGCCAAAACACGACAGGAGTGTATATTATGATATACTCCAAAACTTGTCAAATTTAGTGTTTAAGACTTTTATACAAAGGGAAGCAACATATTAGATTTTGGCTAAAATTAATAAACCGGAAGTGATACTTCACTTGAAGCTCTGAACAGATTTTCGCCGCCATTATCGGGCTCATGTCAAACATACTGAGAATTCACATCCCGATTTATTTGTAAGAAATGTGATATTATATTATAAAAGAATATTAAATAATCACACTATGAATTTATAAAAGTAATAAAAATTAATTTATTTAAGAGATACACAATTATTATGACATATATGTATTTAGAGGTTATGTAGAATATCTGCAAGTAATATTATACCAGACGACTCACAAATGACCTTGAATGGTCATCTTTCGTGAATAATAGTTTATACTTCATGTCACGTAAGAAAATAGTGATGGGAAGATAGGTGCAATTTGATCTTTTTGTTTGATTGGATAATATCGGGGTATTATCCAATCAAAAAACAAACAAACTGCATCTATCTTCCCAACACTATTTTCTTGCGTGACATGAAGTATAGCTTTGTAATTTTTCAAACATTTATTTTGATTCGGTAATCAAAAATGCCAATGTAGCCGTTAGAGGCGCTGATGCTCAAAACGTGCACATCGCCTATTCATGTTATCGCAAAATTTAATTATTTTAATTATTCAATTGTCAAATTTATATTCTTATATGTGTTCTAATTTAGCATCGTACTCGTATTTATTTCACGTTTCACGATTAAATATATTTAAACGAAATTTTTGACATGAATTTGACAGATGTGAATTTAACAGTAAAGCCGGTATCCCACTGTATTTTTTTTTATTATATAAAAATGGACGTAAATATTTTTTTGTGCATCCGGAGGCGAAATAAGCATTTCGCAGTCGCAATACAAGCCGCAAAATTAAATTTCGCGACCGTTGTTATGGTAACGGCCTCGAAATGAATTTCGCGGCCGTTGTCATGGTAGCAGCCGCGAAATTAGGTAAACAATCAGTTTAACACTTGAGAATTGCATGGTTTTGTTTATCAAATGTTAATCCCATGGCCAGCTTGAAAGCTAACTTTCTATTTACAATGAAACTGTTTAAAATTAATAAAATCTGTAATTACATATTTTTTACGGTTACACAAAAAATATTGTGTACACCTTGCCCGCGAAATCCTTTAGCGCCCTCGAGATTGTCTTGCCTCGGCCGCAAGCAGCCTCGGCGACAATTTTTCTCTCGGTACGCTAACGAGTAATTTCGCGGCTTTGATATACAAATAACTATTATAAAAACCGTTTTGACAGAATTTTTATGAAAACTGTATTTACATGACGTCACGTAAAAATTTTGATGTGACGTCACATAAATACAACAGTCTGTATTCATTTTATTGAAAGATGCATTATGATTGGATGTTGATGCGGGCGTGCGCAATGCGGTTGCTTGAACCATGCGTTGTTGTTGTTATTCCTTGACATTATTTGAACTAATTTTTTTCCGTGAAAGATAATTTTGATCATAATCAGAACTTTTTCAAGTCACGTAATATTCAATGGGGTCATTTCAAAAAACAAAAATTGTTGTTTTTTATAAAATCGTGAAATTCGTCTCATTTAATAAATATAGTAATATAAAGTAACACGAAATATGCGACTTTTCATTCATAAATTTACTAATAAACTTTCGCGCTGTAAAATTCGTGACGTCACGGGTTGTTACTTACACAAAGACATTCCTCTCTCACACACACATGTTTACGGTTCACGTTGTTTCCGTTTGTTGTTGTAACCTAAAATTGTGACAGGCGACAGCAGAGTTAATAGTAAAGGTATGTAAATAAAATATTCTTTAAAATAAATATCAATAGTTGTATGAAATATGTTTTAAGTTAACAATATGGTTGTGAAGTATTGTGACGTGCCTTGCTGTGATAAAACCTCTTTGAAAACTTCGAAAAAAATATTCATTCGAATACCAAGCAGAAAATACTAATTGAACAAAAAATTTATAGGAACTACCTGTTGCTTTCACAAAATCAAACTGACAAGTGACAACCCAAAAAATCATAGTTCCAAACTAACTAAACCGGTAGAGCTCGACTGTTGTGTCCGGCAAACCGTGACGTCAGCGGCCAAATATTTGAAATTAAAGACAACTTTTAAAAAATCATATCTCTGATTCTAAAGACTTGCAAGGGGTACAACATGCAACTACATATTTAATTTGACCTATTCTTTCAAAAAATAAATAAATTAGAAAATGTGAAATGACCCCATTCTAGATCACTAACTACCAGTTTTGTGCCAGATTTAAATAGCCGAAATTAAAAAATGGCGATATTCCACTGCTGTCATCGAACGTTTTATTAAAAAGGTATCATATCATAATGCCATCGAAACTTTGTATATACTAGCACAGAAAATATGCAAGCATATTGCTTGAATATTTTCTGTGATCCTAGTCAGTAGGTATAAAATATAAAGTAAAGATCTACCTACTTTCCAAATCGGATAACGATGATACTTGAAATTGCACATAAAAATATGATACGAGATGTCACACGTCATATACACTGACACTAGTCTGAAATTACGTTGCGTAACCTGGCTCCAATTTCAGCCAATCAGACAGTTCAAAACTATGCCCTATTCTCTATAATATTGGTAAAGTGGAACAGAGTACAGTTCACAAAAGCGGAATAGTATATTGTGTAACAAGTGCGGAAAAGCACCTATTGCTCACGAGGTGTGAGAGTTTCAGCACGAGATGAAATCGAGGGCTGGAGTCACACAAGTGGGCAATAGGTGTTTCAGCACGAGTGTCACGCTATACTTTTTCTACGATCACACTCTTTGGTTATATATAATTCACTTTTAATAAAGAACATAATATTTTTCCTCAATAATTAATTGAACTTTAAAATAATTACAATAATTACTTTTATATACATGAATAAGTAATTACCAAATATTCTATACTTCTTAATAAAACTGATAGCCAGGAAACGGGAGTAAATATTGTAAACAACATGTAAACGTCAAATTCACTCTGTTTTTGAAAAACTTTGTAGCTCGCAAGCTTAGAGTTGAATTGCAATTCAATATCGAATCGAGTCATACCAAAAAGAAAAAAATGTTGATTTTTCTTTCATAAATGAAAAATTTACTTAATATTATGCATATATACATAAAAAATATTTAATATTATTATACTTTTCATTCATGATTTTTCTTTATAAAGATTCTGAGTCTGATTTTGTGACGTCATAATTTTGTACACAAATACACGATAATGCGGCACACACGGGGTACGTTCCACTTGGCGACCACAACGCTCGCGACCACGACCGCGAATTTTCCCGTTCCACTTGCTTGCAAACGCCGCGGTCGCGAACGTAAGTGGAACGGTTTGTGGTTGTTGGTGAACAATAAGATGATTACCTTCCGTCAATTCTATGTAATTTATTCTGCCTTTAATAAATATCTTTATAATTTTTTATCTCTAAATACATTGAATATGAAGAAAAAAATACAGTCAAATCATATATAGAATAAAATATTCTTCAATAATTATAATGTACACTATCAAAAAATGATATTTAACTGCGCTTTTCCAAGAAAAATTGTTAAGAGCTTCAAATAATGGAATTTCCCCGAATGACCAAAATATAATCAAATCTTCACAAGGATGTAAAGACGAGAAATATGAAAAAAATGTAATTTTTGGAATTGTACTACTGGAATTATCGAATCTGAAAGGATCGTCATCTACAGACGAAGGTAAAAATGAAACTTATTATGTAACATTTTTAATAATTGCGCGCAAAATGCCAAACCACCGCACTGACCCATGCTGGCCTACGTTCGAAAATTAATTGTTAGTCAACTCTACACGTTCACTTTACTCTTACTTGCCTTCGAGAATTAAAATTACTCTACTCGGAGTTAACTATTTCAACCTACCTCGAGCGAGGTGGGTTCGATTTACTCGACATGCGCACAACTTGACATGTGTTGTGTTCAATTCGTTCTGTCTTTTTTATATTATGTTAGTTTTTAGTTTTATTTAAAGATAAATTCATTCTATTCTACTTTTGTTACTCCAAATCGTTCGAAAATATGCTTACTCGAACCTAACTCCAGTTGGTCACACCCCTTATTAACTCTAACCCCGGTGTTAATTTTCGAACATGAGCGTGGCGGTCGCCGTACAGTCGTTAATGACGTCATTCGTGACGTTTTGAGGAACAACCACGGCTTTAAGTGGAACAAGTCGGCGGCACTCGATAATAAACGATGGCCCAATGTGACACACGCTATTAGAATATACGTGTTTGAAATATACACGACAGTAAACGATTGATAGTAGTAGTACTCAGTCAGTGAGACCGCCGCCTTACGAGCGTTGTGGTCGCCAAGTGGAACGTACTCACGAACTCTTGCCTGTACTGTACATAAATCAGATCTGTCACTTTTCTAACATAACCTTATATAACAAATATTTTGAAAGTAACGACAATATCCTTGCAACAAGTTGTTTTTTAAAAAGTAAGTACAAATAACGAAATCTAAATAAAAATTATAAATAAATACAATGAGGCGCGGGCAGACACGTGACTTTGACAAGTGCTTGTAGGGCCCCTCAAGGGTGCCAAGTATACAGCTTGTGTAACTTACCTGTGTTGCCAAATCAATTTAAGCGTAAAATTAATAAATAAAATTGTAAAACTAGTTATTATTAATGAATAACATGTTGTTTTATTTTCTGACACATTAAACTTAATTTTTAAATTAATTTTTATAAAAATAGAGCATTCAACATGAACTGATGGTTTCGCGCCAAGAAATCTTTGTATAGATGGCAGCACTAATCGCTCTATTTTTATATAAAATATTTTAAAAAATAAGTTTGTGTTAGAAAATAAAACAACATAATATTCATTAATAATTAGTTTTACAATTTTATTTACTCATTTTACGCTTAAATTGATTTGGCAACACAGGCAAGTTATACAAGCTGTATACTTGCCACCCTTGAGGGGCCCTACAAGCACTTGTCAAAGTCACGTGTCTGCCCGCGCCTCATTTATGTTTGAGATATTACAATGGTTGTACAATATTGTTCTGTGTCGTTTTGCTAGAACAACTCGTTGAGAAGTAAATATAAATTTTTTGTTCGTATTCTTGTTATGCCTCAAGATATAAGGGAAAGATGGAATAATGCAATAAATACTCCAAAAATTTTGAAGACTACTCTTGCTTATATGATGATGTGATGTGGATGTGATGATGATATAAACGTCAAATGTAGTTCCAGTTTTATTCGGTAGGCACACTACGGTCGCAAATTATAACGGCATTCGAAATTTTATATAAACTTTAAAAAAATATTTTTTTTAACTAGAAACTTTTCTAACATAAAATATATATTAAGTAGTTTTAAGTGTATTCAGAAAAAAAATAGAAAATATGGTGTGACCCCACATAATGGGGTCTACGAATTTTTATTTTAAATGTCAATCTTTAATTACTTGTGCTTAACTTAAAAATTTTAAACTACCATAATATTGAGCTTACAACCTCACCTCATTAGCAGTATTGTGTGTTCCAACGATTCTAATAAACACCATTGGTCGTGGTGTAAATCTCAAACTTTGCCAACTTCTACATGCTTCCCTCGTTCGATCAGCTACCATTTTCCAATCCCACATGTTACAGGAGGACTCTATATAAAAGCTGTAACGACGATCATCGCAGTCCCACAGCAGTAAACGTATGCTTCCAATCATATACGGTTGGCCCAGTTGAATGAGGATTGAACCGGAACCCAGCTGGTGGCAAGTGTAACCGGAGTCCCAGTCGTAATGTTGCGTATCGCCGTTTAGAAGAGCATTGCGAGATCGACTGGAATAATAATAATTATATATATATATATATATATATATATATATATATATATATATATATATATATATATATATATATATATATATATTAATTAATTAATTAAAGGAAGAAGTATTATGTATTCAACAATGTTGAAGGAGTAAAATAAATTTTGCAAGCAGTTCCATGTAACTATTTTTGTAATAGATGGACGTATAAATTTAATAATTGTTTCATTGTTTGAAACAATAATCAGTATTACTAGCGTGGAGAGTGCACCATAGGGTTCAATTTTGTGCCATTTATATATATATATATATATATATATATATATATATATATATATATATATATATATATATATATCAGCTCGGCAGGCCCTGGGCTTGATGTACAACTTCTTTCCACTCTTTTCTGTTTCTTGCTTTGATTTTCCACCTTTTAATTCCTAATTTTTCAAGGTCATTCTCGATTTCGTCCAGCCATCTTTTCTTCGGTCTGACTCTCTTCTTCTTTCCTTCTTGTTTTCTATTTATGATCTTCTTCGGTACCCTTTCTTCTGATTTTTATTCGGGTCGTAATGTTTGGTTCACCATATATCTCTTCTATTTCTTTATTTAATCTCCTTCTCTACTGGTTTCATTCCTTCCCGCCTCCGTATATTCGCTTTAACAACTTTCTCTCGCATACCTATAATATTTGTTCTTCCTGTTTTGTTAACACTCATGTTTCGCATCCGGATGTTGCAGTTGGTCTCACTACTGTCTTGTATATTTGTCTTTTTAGGTTTCGTGATATTTCTTTGTTTGACAATAGTTTATGTAGTGATTCCGCTACTTTATTTGCTTTTGCGTCTTTCTTGAATTTCCTCAGTCATTTCACATTTTTCGGTAACTTGTGCGTAAGTACGTAAAGTTTTGGACTCTCTCCAATCTAAGTTCTTGTCCTTGTTCAGTGTTGCCCTCTATTTCCTTTGTGTAGTTAAGACGTTTTTCCTATCATCATATATTTTGTTTTTTCTATATTTATGTTTAGACGTCTGGTTATTCTTTTTAATTCTTCTTTTGTTCGGGTTATCAGAGTAACATATGCCTGCTTAAAATCTATAAACAGTATATGCATATTTAGGTCTTTCTCATAGTGTACTGCTTGAAATTCTTTCAGGATAAAATCTGATCTATGGTCGATCTGTTCCTTCTGAAACCCGCCTGATATTCTCCTAAAGTAGCTTCCATTTTTCATCTAATTTTGTGGTTTAGCCAGGTCGCCATTACTTTCTATACTACATCTAATAGCGCTATTCGTCAAAGGGGAAAAGTACTGGTTCTTTCCAGGCTTCTTGCATACATTCTTCTCTCCAGATATCTGCCATTAGTTTGTCTCCTCCGTATTTGATTAGTTCAATAGCTATTTCATTGTCCCCATGGCTTTTGTTATTTTTCATGTTCTTTATTATATCTTCTATTTCTTTTATTTCTGGTTCTGATACATTTTCGCGATCTTCATAAGTGTCTATGTCTTGATTTAATCCGTTAATGTTCAATAGCTTATCAAAGTATTCAGCCCAATTTTTTGCCCTTGCTTCTTCGTTCCCTATGATATTTACATCTTTGTCCTTATAGTATAAGACTTTTGGTGTATACCCTTTCTTTTCTTGTTTAACTTTCTGGTAGAAATTTCTCAGATTATTTACAAAAATAAAAATAAAATACTGCAAAATTTATGTTTTCGCCAATAGCTAGTGACCCATATTTTTTTTGTACAATGGGGCAATTTTTGCTTATTTTATCGTTTATCCGACATCGTATCTCTTCTAGTTCTTGAGATGCCCATGTTGCAAACGTTATCTTGGACACTGTGTATACAAGGTCTTATAAAAAGTATCAGGATTTTGGCAATATCTCTGTAACTATTTGGCTATATCTCTGTAACTAACTCCTCTTAAGTAATATTTGGGTGATAATCAGATGGGGCTATACATACAATATGCAATGAATAAAATTAGCGTTTCCTTAAATTCATTCGGAGTATTCGGGTGTAAAGTGAATAAGAAAGAAATTGATTAATTCGTAGACTCACTCCGACTAACCGGACTAACAGGCCTATTCTACTAAAAAAATATGTATCGTTACGAGTCGTTACCAGGCGACATGTAGTTATAATAACGATTTCTGCCAAAACCCTATTCTACTAATTTATTTATCGTTACGTATCGTTACATATCGTTATTTTATGTCGTTTATGAACGACAAGTTCACATGCCTCGTTGAAATCGTAAAGTTAGATATATTTTGAAAATAATAGTAAAAATGGCTGAAAAAGATATTTTATTAATTGTAGCTGAGCAAGATATTATTATTATTATATTATTACATTTTTTAATATATTTTATATAATCGTCTTTTTATTTGAGAATTGTTTTTGATGAGTAAAGAAGCATGTAAAGATTTATTTATGCAAATATCACCAAATATGAGGAACACGTTGAAGTGATGGTTTGCCAAAAATTTCTAATTTATAAATTATTATTTATACGTATTACATTACATATGAATGCACATAAATATTTTGTTTTCAATTCAGATAATGGCAGTTTTGCATTTTTTTGCTAATGGAAGCTATCAGAATTCAGTAGCAAGGAGGATATCAGTAGAAAAGGATTCATATGTGGTATTCAGTCAATCATTAATAATTATATCATTAATAGAAATCTGCAATATTATTGTTGATCATTTTATAGACATATACCTATATCAAATTTCATACCGCGCAAGTATATATGGAGCGTGTATTTTACGATGAAAATTTCAAATTTGAATTAATGTCAAATTTGAATTGAAAAACAAATATAAATTTATTCTGTCAAAATCAACATGAAGTTAGATATTATCGTTAAACTCATCTTAACGATAACTCGATAACGATATGATTAGTAGAATACCTTTTTGGCATTTGTCGTTATTAAAGTCGTTCAACCAAATGCTTAGCGACAGTCGTATGGTAACGATATCGTTATACATATTTTTAGTAGAATAGGCCTGCAAGCGAGTTAATTGAGACTGCCCTCGAATATTTAAAATCGTTAACATAGTTATCAATTTACGCTTTTGAGAAGACATTAAATGTCTGAGAAAAGTAACTGTAGTTTACAGTTTTTGTGACTCACAAAATAAATGATAATACTGGCAAATTTCTTGTGACTCCACATAGACACAAAATTTTATTATGAAAACAATCTTAACATTTTGATATTATTTCATTTTTACTTGAATCATAACTAAATTATTTGTTTAACATGCAAACACAATTTTCAACCTTGCGCATTCATAAAAGCTTAACTTGTGAATTTCCGAAAAGGCCTTAGTCTGTGGCAATTATGTATTTCTTCAATGGGAGTGCATGTTTTATTATAATATCGACTTGAACTTTATAACATTTAATTCAGGAAGATTCAATGCACATTATTTTTTTGTTTAGTTTTATTAACAATAACTGTGTAATTTTGGATACTTTTAACACCTAGTTTAATTGTAAAACATTACCTGACTCCTTCGATAACGGATGCACTAAATTCCATCGTTGCAACATTCTGCTTAGGTACAATAAGACCTTCTCGTAATTTAGGAATTATAAGTTTATACATTGCTTCAAAGGAAACAACATGAAACACCTAAAATCAATACAAATATTAAAATATTATAACAAATAATACAAAATTTAACTTACTTTATTAACTGTATTATTAGTGCCCACGATTTTAACATATTGTACAACTCTTGGATCAAAATATAAATATTGCCAAGATCGACAATAATATTGAGAATGATCAATAACTCGTACCCAATCTTTCTGTTCCATTGATACTTCAATATAATACGAATAAGACCTGGAAATAATTGATCACATTATTTGAATTTATATTAAAAAAAAAAAAAAAAAAAAAAAACTTACCTCAGGTCACGATCCCAAAGCAACATTTTAATATGATTAATAATAGATGGAGTACCAAGTTTAACAACAATACCGGAGTCACCCGGGCCATTAATTGCATGTCTGGTATAACCGCGTTCCATATCATATTTTAATATATCACCATCTAGTAAAAATTCCCGTAATTCACCGCTTATTACAGTGGATCCCATGTGAGATGAAGCAACATTTTCTTCGGGCACTATAATAAAAATAAATGTGTACGTAGTTTCGCTGTTAACATCAATACCGTATGTAAGAAAAGTTTTGAGAAAAAGTTTAGAGTTTTTCATCAAATAAAAAGAATTTTTTAAATGAAACGTTGACATGAGTGGTTGTTCTTATAAACTAAGGAGATAAGAAATCTAATTTTACAACACTGATACTGATAGGTGACCCATATCTTCAATGCGAAGCAGTTTTTTAATATCATTTGTCTCTGGACGATATTAAATCTACTTTCCGGATCGTCAGAAATATTCTTGTCTGGTTGTCTGTAACTGCTGTTCGCTTTGTATTACCTATCATTATTGTATACTTTTCTGTTAAAAAATGTCCAAAAGTGTCCAATCAATTGCACCTGAGAAATGCTTAATGCTCTGCAGCATCTGGAGTTGGGCCGAGTGGGTCACAGTCTATTTGGTTACATTATTTCTTTTTCGAAATTTTAAATCATTTCTGATCAAAGTTCTGCTAACAATCATCTTTAAAATTTTAAATTGTCGAATTAATTTGCGCGATGACGTTCTAACTTTGTCTTGAATGAGTCTGCTGATTAGATTTGGGGGCAAAAGTTCGGGTGCCCACTTTTTGGTAAATTAATACATACTACACTTTCTTTACATTCCCGGTAAATAGTCGTTTTGATACCCAAAAACGCTAATAATTTCACATTTCGGCTATCTGTGCAACTACCCTATAGGCGATAGGAAATAAGCAATATAACATCTGGTGGTATTTTGAGGAACTATAGTTGACGGGATAATTTATACAGGTGACATTTCTTCGACTGTATAAACATAAGTGTTATCTATTATGTTCCTAATATTTGCGTTCAGATATATATCTCCAAATATTACACATGTAATGCTTAAATGAAATTAGTAAATGTCAAATTATCCCGTTAACATTAGTTCCTTTAAAAGCCATTTTGGCGCTACGATCTTATTTTCCATCGCCTATAGGGCGCGAGCAGACACGTGACTCGAGCGACCTTGACGTGCTTGGAATCATCTGATTTGTCTGACAAGAACAATGTCACGTTGACAAGACCAATGTTTTGATTTATTTAGATTTTTAACTGCTAAAATGTTAGTATTTTTATTTTCATATGTTCTATTGCCTAAAAATTATAAAATAATAACATTAAAGCAGTTTAAAATCAAAATAAATCAAAACATTGGTATTGTCAACGTGACATTGTTCTTGTCAAAATGACATGCGCACAGAAATCAGCTGCTTCCAAGCACGTCAAGGTCGGTCGAGTCACGTGTCTGCTCGCGGCCTATAGATAGATTTGCGTATTTCAAGTTTGTATAATATCTTTTAAAACTTTTTCTGGCAATAGGGCGTGAGCAGACACATGACTCGAGCGACCTTGAGGTGCTTTTAATCAGCTGATTTGTGTGCTCTTGTCTCTTTGACAAAAATAATGTCATTTTGACAAGACCAATGATTTGACTTATTTTGATTTTGAACTGCTAAAAAGGTTTTACTTTAAAATTTTCAGACATTAAAACATATAAAATTAAAAATAATTTTCTAACAGTTCAAAATTAAAATGTCAAAACACTTGTCTTGCCAAAGTGACATTGTACTTGTTAAGTGACACGCGCTCTCAAATCAGCTGATTCCAAGCATTTCAAGGTTGCTCGACTCACATGTCTGCTCGCGCCCTATATAACCATGGTATAATATAAAACGATTGTTATGTATTTATTATGTCCAGTGATAACTAGATTAGACTTTATTTAGTAACAAAATTTGGAGCGTAAAATGTTTCTCAAAACTTTTGTTACAGATGTTATTTTCATTTTCATAACATGTTTCAAGAAGTATTTTATTATTTTTTTATAATATATTATATATTTCGAACCGACTGGAAAATAAATAATTTTTATATACATTTATTTTTTAAGATAAAATACCACTTTAATTTAATTCATACAGTGTCACCTGTATTTCAATATTTCTAGTGAATTTGAATTCAGGATTTAACAATGAGGTACTATACGCGGCTAAAAATTTAAATCTTCAACTTTTAGAAGGAAATAAATATTTTCGGTCTTACATTTAAAAAAAAAATAATGCTTGTATCCCATGGGCCCTTTTGGCTCGTGGCTTGTCTCACGCGACAAGTAGTATCCCTCTCATTGCGTCACAATTTACTTTCAACAACGACCGACGCCAAATATTTCGAATTTTAAATGGCACAAAATTGACCCCTCTGGTGCTCTCCACGCTTGCAATGAATGTCCGGGAGGTGACGCCTAGTAAACGCCCGTACGGTACAAATATATCATCATCATTACCGAAATCAGTGTACAAAGCAGATTGGCACACCTAGCAATGGGTAATATGCCGTGATGATATTTTTTTAATCAATTTTTATCTCGGGTATCATTTTGTTGGAAAAATGAAAAATTGGGGCCTAATTTTTTTAATCAAGATTAACATAAAAAATCGTGGAAATGGCTTACGAAGTTGTCCCCGATGTGGTAAAGCTGTAGATCTAGAACTAGTGCGTTCTGCAATTGCATCTAATAGGGAATCTGGATTAATTAGCCCAGCTGGTCTCACAACAGACAATAATTCGTAAACAGACATAAGAGACAAACGGACACATCGTAAAATTGTGTTGTTTACAGGATCAGGATTATTTGTTTCACACCAGCGCACAACACCTTTAAAAATCTCTACTTCAGGAGCGAAGAACGAATCTCGAGATAATACTTCTTTAAATGACTCCTGAAATCATTCCTCATTTAATATGAAAACAACATCCAGTTATATGTATGTATTCTTACTTGTGAGAGAGACAAAATTGAATCATGCGAGAGTATTTCATAAGCATGACGATCCATAAAATTATAACAAACTTTAACTAATTGATTTAAATCATATAACCGAGCAGTATCCAATATTGCACAAACATTTCGTAGTGCCAAAATTTGACGGAGGTGATCAGAAATTGATGTTTCTAATTCTTGAAATCCATATTGATGAGCCAATCCTAAAGTATCAAGAACTATATCTTCACGTAGAGACATAAGAGACATGTGACCTAAAAGAAATAATGAAAAATAATAAAATGCAACGATAAACTAAGATTTTATATTTACCAGTATAAACGTAACGTAAAAGAACTTTAAATGCTTGTAAAGGTGTTCCTTTTAATTCTATTTCATCTTGATTTGCTTCCCTCATTCCACCAAAAAGCAAGGCACGGAAATATTCACTTCTTACAGCAAAAATTATCTACATTAATAAATAATTAATTAAAATATGTTCGCATGAATCGCGAAAAATTTAAATTTCTCTAATAATCTAGTAATATGTTCTATAAAATAAGTTTCGATAACTAATGCATTGAAATATAAGGGGATCTAAGTGCCAAAAATAATACAGAGTGTTTATTTTTAATGAGCAACCATTGCTATCTCAACATTATTGGATATACAAAAAAGGTTAAACTGGCAAAAAAAATTATGTTCGATCGGTAGTTTTCAAAATTTTTTTTGAGAAAAAGCATATAAAATACTATGTATATTAATTTTATACTCGTATATGATTGTTATGAAAAGTGCCAAGAACGGAATAATTGGATTGCCATGCAAAAAATTTGTGAATATTTTGTTCGCTATTTAAAATAACAGTAACATGTATTCATTTTTTTATTCATTATAATTACAATCTCATTCTAATCATATTTAAATAAAATTATTATAAAATTTTGTTTTTTCTAAAAAAAAAAATCGTTATGTGAGAGTATGGAAATATACCATTGAATTCAGAATTAAATACTCTAATAATCTAACGAATAAATAAATAATAGTATATTAAAGAACGTGTTTTATAAGACATGTTTTTTTCGCACGCGTCAAAATTTAGAAAACGAGCGTCAGCGAGTTTTCTAATTGACAAGTGCGAAAGAAAGTCTTATAAAATGAGTTCTTTATACTATTTTTTATATTTTGCGCCTTCTACAATAACATTTACTTACTCAATTTGTGATTATATTTGTAACCATTTGTACATTTTCATGTAAATAATTTTCCCTAAATAAAAAAAAATAATAATAATTTCGACATTATGTTAAAATGAATTGTCAATTAACTAAAAATAAATTAGGTAAAAATGGGTTAAAGAAACGTCATCTAGTACCAACCGTCTAAAACAAAAAATTGCGTATCGTAATGACTTCATTATAAACGCAAAATATAAAAAAATATTATATGTTCCCATTTAAAGTTTGGTCCCGTATTTTGAGAACCATTGGCCAAAAAAGTTTTTAAATGTTCATTATATTAGTTGTATAAAATAGAAATTGTTTGCCAATTTAACAACCTTCTTTATAGCTGTTACAGTTTTCGAGATATCAATGGTGACCCACTTAAAATGAACATCTGTATATATGAAATCGTTTTAAATCAAACCCATTGTTACAGAAATGTTATAAAAACTTCAGACATAATTGAAATCATATTTTGATTAAAAATATCACAATGGACCTTTCCAATTTAAGGGCTATCTCTTTCTATCGCTGCAAATAGTAAGAAAATGGCGCG
Organism: Harpalus rubripes; assembly: GCA_963082715.1. Classification (NCBI taxonomy): domain Eukaryota; kingdom Metazoa; phylum Arthropoda; class Insecta; order Coleoptera; family Carabidae; genus Harpalus; species Harpalus rubripes. Next base: position 35,504,927 of record OY720457.1, on the reverse strand, counting down.
AACAACTGCCGGTTGGGCTGTCAAACGAAACGTCAAAAATATTGCAGTCATTAAAATACATGTATTCTCAGTGAAAATTTGCATCGTTAGACATTTTACCTTCAATAAAAGCTTTTGTAACTTATTTCGATAAGATTTTTTAAAGTTATCCGAGATATTCTCACATTTTACGTCTAAATGTTTTAGAATCAAACGTCATAGATTTCAATTGTTCTTACTATGCGCAGATCCCCATTGCGCATATCTTCTATCTCTTTAAATTGGAAAGGTCCATTGATATAGTCCGTTCGCCGGAACGAGAGAAATTGGAACTAACCCGGGATCCGAGCCAAGTCATTCTTATTGATCGATGATGACAAATTTGAAGATTCAACTTCAAATTTGTCAACATCGTTCAAGAATTAGTTCTACATTCTCTCGTTTCAGCGAACGGGGTATAGTAAAATAGTCAAATAACGAATGCATTGAAAATAAAAAAAGATACCGAACCTAGACCTAAAAAACAGGTCATGTCAAAGAAAAAGTGGACGTCTGGTAACCCCTCGGGTAACCCTAAATTGAAATGTAAAGCATGGAATTAATATGTTAAACAGGTAGGGTAGTCGGCGTATCAAATAATTTTTAATGTTGGCTGCTGGCTGCAGAACATTTTGTGTAAATAACAAAATAACTTTAAAATATAGAAATGGCACTAGATCCTTTTGAATTTAAATGCTTCATCTATGTAAGCAAAAAATCATATTAAAACCAATTTATCCGCTTTTCTGTCTGTAACAAAACAATTCGTTTCCTTATGGCTTTACTAATAACTTTTTTAAAAAAGGAGACCAGAGACCATGACAATAATATTTGTCGTTTGCCAATTGTTTTCCGTTATATTAAAAAGTTTTTTTTTACATCTGTTAAAAAAGTACACTTTATTCATTAAAATGGGTTTATAAAGTGTCTTTTTTAATACATGAAAGTGTATAAAAAATGCACTTTTTTATGCTGCGGAGTGAAATAATGAAACTGTTAGTAGAGTGTGTTAAGAAATGCAGCAACAAGAATAGGCAGACAATAGTTTAATTATAATAACATACAAAACGAAAAAATATCAATAATTGCAACGTGACATTGCCGACTACTTGAGTACTGTCACGACGACCACTGTCTTGGCTACGTGTTGTTAGAAGTAGTGACTGGATCGTATTTGCAACAGAAACGCTATGGCACTTTTTTTCACAGTTATATTGCAGACGTAAAAAAAATTGTATGCAACTCGTGAGTAAATTATCTTTTTTTCACTCGAAGGATTTACGCACTCGCCTTTTCCTTCTCGTGAAAAAAGATTACTCACTTGTTATATAAATAACTATTGGAAAACTGCCAAATCTTTGAAAAATATATGAATATGTAAAATAAAAAACAAAGATATAATTTTTTATTATAGAGGGATAATATTATTTTTCAATAGTATTTACTAATTGATGTGTTAACATATCAGCAGAACGAGTGATAAATATTGTGTGTGTACCTTATGAGCATGCAGTTGTTGACCCTCTACAACGAAGGTAATGTCAGAATATTGTTTGTTGCCACATAATGAACCAAGATGCTCTGCAAGCTGAGTTGTATGTTCAATGTCTCCTTGGCGGGTTGTACCCCCATTTCCCATATACTGATGACTACTCATCTGTGAGCATAATATTGTAAGTTGAATATCTATTCCATTTCATCATGTCATATGTTAAGGATAACAATAACATAACTAATAATTGAATTTGATATTTAACATGCAATTATATCACGCTGGAAACAAGTTTATGGCATAATGAAAAACGTTCTTACAAACATTTGACAATCTAGAATTTTCGGTAACCTAATTCTCGGGATAAAACTTGATATGAGAGATGAAATTATACTTACTATACATTTCAATTTTTCCTTCAACCTTAAATATCTTCTGTCGATTTATTGTATTTCGTTAAAATAATTTGCGTGTTAGTATTTTTTATCACATGATGGTCACAATAACAAACGATCGTTTTGCAAATGACGGCTCGCTTCGCTAAAGTCAGTTGTCAGTTTAGACAATTACCTAACGTAAAAAGTATGCTTTAAAAATATTATATAAAATTTAGATAAATTATATTTATATGCGAAAAATTAAAGTTATATGAAATTTCAATATTTTCTTTTGACGAATTATTACGAAAATATGTAGGTAGTAGGGAAATTTTAGGTAGATTGGTTGTTTCGTACCGGGAGTTTGTCATTTTGACATTGATGAGATGAGATTTTTTAAACAATCATTTTATTTATTGTTAATACAAAAACAATTCTATGTTTATTGACAAAAAATATTTTAGATATAAAACTATTATAAGTAGGAAAACATCAACAACCTCCAATGCAACCTAAATTAAATTTAAACAAAAGATGGTATGGAGTATTATTTGTTTTTAAAATGAGCAGAATCAATTTAAAAAATAACAATGGAAGACAAAATAACAAAAAGATGAAATAAGTAGAAATGCTGACATTCACAAATCTTCTGTATAGTTCGTTGAAAAAGATGCTAAAATTTACCCTAGTAAAATTTCTTTGCTTGTTGTTCTTTATTATCACTAAAATAGAAAAAAAAAAAACATTTATTACAACTATAATTGAACTGAATTAATTATTTACTTACCGATATATAGAATATCCTAACATTAATACTAACTGAATTGCCACAACAATCAATAAAGCTGTTAAAGATATACAACTAACATTCGGACAATCAACTGGTCCGCCTCTTTGTGCTTGTGCCACATTTAATTTCAAATTGTTCATGCCGTCTCTCATTTCTGAAATCAAAGACTGCATATCGTAACCTACTGACTGAACTTGTGCTGTTGGTTGTCTTGCTTGATTAGTTAATACTGATTCCGTTTTTGTTCGTACATCATTTACAAAATTCCTAAAAAAAATAGTCAATAGTTATTACAATATATACTTTTGTACGTAAACTTTTTAAATTTATAAAGCCGAGACATGGAAAACTTATGAGTTCAAAAAAGGAGCGAGTTTTGTGTTATACTTTTTTCATCCGATTATAATTAAATTTAAAAAATGGCTAATTTTAATGATAAATCGGATTGTGATCATAATATTTATGCCAAATCATAGCAGGAAACTAAGTAAATAAAATATTTTTGTTCGAATTTTGTTTCAATTTTGATCAATTTTTCTTTACTTCTGTGATTGATATTCTTAAAACCTATACTTAAGGGGGGTTTCGAAAAAGCGAACGTAAGTAATATCAGCCAGGCCATGAACTATTTTATTTTTACCTCCCGTCATACCGTAGGTAAGGGCGGTAATGTTATCGGTCCAAAAATTCGATGGTGAGTTTTCAGTGAATAAGCACGAATTAGGGTCCCCACAACAAGTTTTTACTATTTTTACGATGTCTGTCTGTATGTGTGTGACGATTTTTATGTCCACGATAACTCTTATAACAAACTTCAAAATATTTCTATTTTCGGTATTTAAGCTTTCTGCATTCATATAAAGAGTTGATTAGATTTTGGGTAAAATTGGATAACCGGAAGTGATACTTTACATGAAGCCCACAACAGTTTTTAATGAAAAACTATATTAAAATATAATCCAAAACTTTTCAATTTCAGTATTTAACACTTTTATATCAAGGGGAAAACATATTAAATTTTGGCTACAATTAATAAACCAAAAGTGATACTTTACTTGAAGCTCTGAACAGATTTTCATGAAAATATATTATGATATACTCCAAAACTTGTCAAATTTAGTATTTAAGACTTTTATATAAAGGGAAGCAACATATTAGATTTTGCCTAAAATTGATAAACCGAAAGTGATACTTTATTTGAAGCTCTGAATAGATTTTCGTGAAAAATAAATTGATCAAATCCAAAACTTTTTAAATTTGGTATTTAAGACTTTTATATTAATGAGAACGACATACTAGATTTTTTCTAAAATTGATAAACCGGAAGTACTACTTTACAGGAAGCTATGAACATATTTTCTTGAAAAAATATATTAAAACATGATTCAAAACTTCTCAAATTTGGTATTTAAAACTCGTGTATAATTTGAAACATTATATTTTGACTATATCTATATGATAAACCGGAAGTGGTACTTAATTTGGAGCTCTTAACAGATTTTCGAGGATAAACAAAAATGTAAAATTTATCCTTTTACAATGCTGGGAATGGTATGTTAACATTTTTCATTTTCATTTTATTATTTAGTTAACTAAGTAGGTACCTATGTATATAGGGCGCGAGCAGACACGTGACTCGAGCGTCCTTAACGTGCACGAAATCAGCTGATTTGTGTGCGCATGTCATTTGACAACAACAATGTCAGTTTGACAAGACCAATGTTACTTATTTTGATTTTGAACTACTGAAATGTTATTATACAATTTTCAGGCAGTAAAACACATGAAATTAAATATAATAACTTCTCAACACTTCAAAATTTAAATAAGTCAAAACGGTCAAAACATTGGTCTTGTCAAAGTGACATTGTTGTTGTCAAAGTGACATGCGCACACAAATCAGCTGATTAAAAGCACTTCAAGGTTGCTCGAGTCACGTGACTGCTCGCGCTCTATAGTGTTTCTATGATAGCAAATGATTTACGTCATAATTAGGAAGTTGCTAAATTTTATAGCCAATTTATATGAGACCGAATCTTTTTATGTTGTGATAGGGGAGCTCACTTATATAAAATTTGCAGATAAGATTCATTAATTACTATTTCTAAGGGTATGAGTGTATCATTAAATGTCAAAAATAATAATTTTATTGTATCACTTTTTTATAAATACGTAAAAGTGTAGCATACATTAAAATCGCCCGCCGATGACGTCACGGGATGTGACGGTGTTACTTCCGTTTTTGCAGATGGCGTTGTTGTCTTAATAAATGACAGGTATTAAACAAATATAACCTTTGAGTTGTCCGTAATTGTCATTTGCCATGCCTGCATATTTTTAGTATACCGCAAGAAAGAATAACAATATAAAAACAAAAAATAAATAAAAAGGCAACAAAATAACCTGTGACAACGTTGGTGAGTTCGGCTTATAGGGCGCGAGCAGATACGTGACTCGAGGGACCTTGACGTGCTTCGCATGCCATTTTGACAAAAACAATGAAAAATCGTTCCCAAAAAAATATTTTTTGCTTATGCAATTTGCGCGACCCAAACGCCCTTTTAAACGAATGAGCAAGTCATTTGGAGAGCAATGAATAGGTTGGAAATATGAATTATTAATTTACAAAACTTCTTGTTTGTCTTGGCCGCCAATTTTTACTTACGCGTTTAGCAACAAGGGGGTTAACATATTTCATTTAAACCAGTGTTTCCCAAACTTTATTAATTAGCGGACCCCTTTTCCCCAAATTTTATGGTAGACCCCTATCGTCTTGGATTTGTACAAAAGTACATATAGAGTGATGATTGTGACTGTCGAATTTAAATTACGCTAATAGCAATATATTTAAAAAATATATATCCTATTATTATTTAAACGTTGGAATGGTACCGAAGCTTTTCTTACTTTAATTCCAAAACAGAGTTCAAAACAACATTCTGGTTGTTGAGAATGGTTTCAACTTCCTGACGTCTTATGCCATCTACTCCAGCAACAGGTGGTGGCATTTGGCCTTGAGGTTGACCCTGGTTCAATTGACCTACAGCACCAGCTTGAACAGCTGATATCAAACTCATAGTTCGCTCTTGTCTTCCTACAACTTCATCTAATTTTCGGTTCAGCTCTCTGAGAACTTCAAACATAGAGGACTGTCCTTGGAAAATTTGGCGGAGTTCTCGTTGATTATCAGTTTCAAACCAGTCATCGAATTCTGATTTTTCTTTCACCTAAAATTAATATATATATATACAGGTTGTTCGAAAAATAGGGGACCAAATTTGGAAAATATATTAATCAAACCAAAACAAGAAAATAATCCTAATATACCCATGTCCGGAAACGAACTATTTCGGAATAAAACACTCTTTTGTTTGAATTTTTAATTTTATTTTTAGTGATGTTTTTTACTCTCAAAATTACAATAGTTACGTTAATACTTGTAATTTGTTTAATCACGTTTCCTTAGCAACTGTCATAATTTGTTGTCACCGTAATTAAATTATTTTGACATTGTTTAGAAGCTTTTCTATTAATAATGAACAGTTATACAAACTCAGAATTAGCCGTCATGCATTTAATGTACAGACGTGCGCATGGTAATTCGCGAGCAGCTAAACATCTCTATGGAGAATTATTTCCCAATCGAAGGCAACCAAGCAAAACTACTTGGCCTCTACGTTCACCAGACTTGAATCCGCTTGATTTTTATTTTTGGGGTCATTTAAAGAGCTTAGTTTATTCGACGCCCATTAATAACGTAGAGGATTTGTGGCAAAGAATCATAAGACTGTTGCAATAGTATAAGACTAAAACCAGGAATATTCGAACGTGTTCGACAATCCATGAGAAGACGTCTAGAATGTTGCATGCAAGTTCAAGGAGTACATTTCGAACAACTATTGTAATTTTGAGAGTAAAAAACATTACTAAAAATAAAATTAAAAATTCAAACAAAAGAGTGTTTTATTCCGAAATGGTTCGTTTCCGGACATGGGTATATTAGAATTATTTTCTTGTTTTGGTTTGATTAATACATTTTCCAAATTTGGTCCCCTATTTTTCGAACATCCTGTATATATATATATATATATATATATATATATATATATATATATATATATATATATATATATATATATACCGTGTGTCTGTCTTAAAGGTGTACATAGGAGATTAACATGGGAAATCAGTTTTTTGCATTTTCCTGCTCGCCTAATTATTTTAAGCAAAAACGCATCAAATAAAAGTTTTAGGGTATAAAATTCTGCATCTAAATCAATAAACAGAATTATCTTTACATGCTTTGTAACGACAGAAATTAAATATGAAAATTTCGAAAATTACGTTGAAAATATCGACAGCCATGGAATTGAACAAAAAATAAATAAATGCTTGACGTTTTATCAAATTGTCAGAAACGTCAAATAAGTTAACTTACGTTGTGACAGATAAAACGTCAAGCATTTATTTATTTTTTGTTCAATTCCATGGCTGTCGATATTTTCAAAGTAATTTTCGAAATTATCATATTTAATTTCTGTCAATACAAAGCAAGTAAAGATAATTCTGTTTATTGATTTAGATGCAGAATTTTATGCCCTAAAACTTTTATTTGACGTGTTTTTGCTTAAAATAATTAGGCGAGCAGGAAACTGCGAAAAACTGATTTCCCATGTTAATCTCCTATGTACACCTTTAAGATAGACACACGGTATATATATATATATATATATATATATATATATATATATATATATATATATATACATATAATAATAATAATAATAATAATAATAATAATAATAATAATAATAATAATAATAACAATAATAATAATAATAATAATAATAATAATAATAATAAATGAAAATATATGTATAATTTTATATAATTTACCTGATCAGGATGTTCTTTAAGATATTCTTGCTTTTGTAGTTCTAATTTGTTTTGATATTCCTGATATTCTTGGCTAAGTTTCTGTTGTTCATCTTCTGTAACCCTCGGGCCTAAAAATGAAAATAAATTATCAGGATTAAAAACATAAAAAAAATCTAGTTAAAACCAGTGGCTTAAACCATAGTGATTTTTTGTTAATAACCATGACCATAAGATTTATATTTTTTTTGCAGTAGCAACTCTTAAAACTTCATCGTCTCCAAATAATTTTTTTAAAGCTTTATTTTGTTCCAAATGAAACGTCAAAATAATATAATAGAGTTGTCCCAATTATTAAACTTTTTTTATAGGATATGATCCAGTATAATCGTGTACGCAACTAGTAGATCTTTTTAAATTCATGATCTTACAGGAGACCACATATTCAAAAAGATCAACTGTGTACACTTGTTGCATAAATTACTATTTTTCTATGACCATTAGAAAAGAGATACTAGTGCAATTATAGTTTTGACAAACGATTTTTGTGAATGATACCTTCAGAAAAAAATATTTGTTTAAAACTTCATCCTTTTGACATCTCTTTTGAAATCATTATTGTTTCCCAATGTATCGCCCAGAAAACTTTTTTCCATTCGAACTCGAATCATTAATTGTTCGGTAAATCGTCATTTTTAATCTCACCTTGATGATCTGACTGTGGAAGTTGTCCAGGTGGATGTAAACTGGTAGTTAAAAAGTGAAATACATCGTGATCATCAGCTAAACCACCGGTAGCGGCAGATAATCCGAAATAACCATGTTTCGGTAATATAATATTTTCCAAACGGAAACACACTTCGAAATCTTGGTCATTATTCGTCATTCCATTATGGAATAATAATGTTAATGTGTTCATATAATACTCGATTCTAGCTCGAGTAGGGAACGGCTTGTTACGGAAATCTCTTAAACAGCCGGCTAACTGTTGCGTTGTACCATCACTGAAAAATATATTAAATTTTCTCAAAGAAGTTAAAAAGAAATATTTTTGGAAATAGCAACTTGATGATGAATTTGTTATTCTCAAAACAATTTATAATACGTATAAAGTTCATTAGCATTTTAGCAAATGTAGTAGGCAATTTTAGGATAAGCCGTAGGCGAGTTCTCAAAGCCCCCTAATGCAGTAAATAGACTTTCTGGACCCCGGACGAGGTGCGTACGCTATTTTATGTACTATCGACAGTATATTGTAAAGTAGAAATGTCACACTTAAAAATAAAATTGACAAAAATATCACAAATCTATGTATTTTAAAGACTCAGTTTTCTGAAATTTTACAAGACCAGGGCGGGAAGTAGACCTTTCAAGACTAGTCCGGGAAAAATTACTTTCTCATTCGGAAAATGTTTATTTTTCTGTCGGTTGCACAGAAAATATATTTTACTTACTTTTGATGATCGAATTGTTTTGTGCCATCATTTTGAACGGCCATGATATATGGATTATTATGTTTATTGTCATTATCGAAAGAATCAAAAAATACACCCAAACCAACCCATTTGTCTGAAGATCCAAATACATCTCCATCATATGAACCTTTAGATTCAGTATACCAGAAAGCCTATTAAAAATAAAATTAATTCATGAAACATAAATAATTTTAAATCGTACCAAACCATCGGCTCCAACTCTTCCTCTACCTGTTACCCTAAATACTATATCTACGTCCCACCAGTCGAAAGATGTTTGCTGCTTTGTCCAGATTGCACCTTTTTGACTTCGCAAAGATGGGACAATACGCACATTTTCTGAACTAGCAATAGTATCTAAAATATAAATAATTTTATACAAATATTAGGTTAACAAACTACAACAATTAATGGAGAACGGTTTTTATATCTATTGGACTTTTTAAACGGAATGCGTTAATTATTTATGTTAGTTTATGATAAATCTTTGAATAATTATAAAAACAATAATGGTTTTGTTCTTGAATTCTAAAAAAAATTGTACTCCTTCAATATAGCAAATATTAATTAAAACTGCAAAAAGAAATTGACTATTTAAAAAATATGCGATTTATTTAGGTATTTAAATATATAACAACATATTTTTTAAGACGTGGTTATAATATACAACACATTTTAAATTATTCAGTACAAAATACTTCAGATATTACAAGAAGGTTTTATTAAAAAGTAAATTTAAAAATTTAAGTATATTTTTCAAGTTTTCATACAAAAACATCTGTTTCAAAATAATCTCGGGAAATGTGAAAACGTGTCTTCTTTAAACCATGATGACATAACAGACATACTTTGATTGTAAGATCTCTTTTTTATTACAAATTAACACATTCAATTTTGCATACCGTATGTCTATTTTTGATACACATTGACCTACGTGGATGTATCTGTCACTACTTACTTCCACCGTATTCCCAAAACGGAACACTGCCGTCTTTTTGTGCTAAATACGGAGGTTTAAATGAATATTTGTACTCAAACCTCCTATGCGGCTGATTTGCACTAGCTATACAATACAAACATACGATAATATACACTAATATTACTTGTATATTTAAATAAAAACTTTGTCCTATCCGACTCATTTTGACACACAACTCTACAGCACGGTAAATACAAAACAAATCTAGGAACTTTTGTAATTTTCTCTTGACATTATTACAACTAGATGACGTAGAGGACGAACACGTGGCGATAACCCATGCGACATTTTTTTGAAATTGTCTAATTAATGAATATGATCACCATTCCTCATGGAAGAACACTAAGCAATAAATTATCAAGAATTAACTGATGAAAGCTTGCATAATACCGGTATATGTAAAAAAAAATATCCTTGCTTAATTAATATTGATTGATGTTTTGCGTAAACTGATATTAAATTTATTATTCAAAAATATTGTTTTATGAAGAAGATTCTTTTAAATAGAATTGATTCAGCAAAAAGTGTCTTGCAAGAATAGCTGCAATTTTTTCTATTAATTCGGAGGGCCCGGGTTCGATTCCGACCGAAATAAAACTTAAAATTGACATTTATTTCTAATTTTTAAATAGCACAAAAGTGACCCCTGTTGTTGTCGTTTGACATCTTTAAGAGCCCGTGAGGTGACGTCTGATGAACGTTCTCGACGGTAATCATGAGAGAAATAACGAAATAAATGTTCTCAAACTCAAAATAGCCTTTTCAGTTTAACGGCTATCTCTTTCTATCGCTAGTTGGGCTGTCAAACGAAATGTTAAAAATATTGCAGTCATTAAAATACCTGTATTCTCGGTGAAAATTTGCATCGTTAGACATTTTAGCTTCAACAAAAGCTTAAAAACTTTTCTCACATTTTACGTCTAATTTTTACTTCCTTGTACGAAGTAAAGGAAGTATTGTATTCGCGAAAAATATCGGTTACCAGATTTCAACGGAAATATCCATTTTGGCCATCCCTGAATCCATTCTAATTTCGTCGTGACGTCTGTACGTACGTATCTCGCATAACTCAAAAACGGTAAGCCATAGAAAGTTGAAATTTTGTATTTAGGACTTCTATAACATCTAGTTGAGCACCTCCCTTTTTGGTTATTAGATAATTTCCAGAAATGGTACTTTATTTGAAGCCTATAATAGATTTTAATGAAAAACTATATTAAAACTTTTCAAATTTAGTATATAAGACTTTTATATCAATTGGAATAACATAGCAGATTTTGGTTAAAACATGCTAACCGGAAGTGATATATTACCTGAAGTTGTTAACAGTTTTTCTTGAATAAAATGGTTTCATTTTGATTTTAGAAATAAATGCTTCAAATAAGAGTTTTAGAGAATTAAATTCTGCGTCTAGCACATCAAGTATTATTAAATTATCCCTTTGTATAAGCGAGATATGTAAATTTAAAACTTATATACTTTTTGGTTTTTGTAATGAAGCTTGCTATGGATTAGGACAAAAAATAACAAAAAAATAAAAAATAGATGTTAATGTCAAATTACGTCAAATACGTGCAATTTTATAATTGAGTCTATACTTCATATTAGTCTTGCGTACAAGGAAGTCGTGTGGTGTCCACATCAGATTTTTTTAGAAACAAGCGCGTATCCATAACCCCCGCCATTTGTTCTTACTATGCGTAGATCCCCATTGCGCATATATCTTCTATCTCTTTAAATTGAAAAGGTCTATTCCCACACTAGTACGGGAAATAATTAAAACATTTTTTTTTTGTTGTCATAATCGCTTAAAAATAGCATGCACACAGTAGATGAAATGTCAAAAATTTAAAATTCATTCCGTAATTTTTCTTATCATTGTGGACGATTGCAAAAAATAGTTATTTGTTTAATTAGGCACTAAATACCAGATTTACACCAGAGGATGCCGTTTCATTGCCGAAGTAATGAATGCTGCCGAAACTGTAAATCTGTGTTTGATGCCGTGTTGAACACTATTGTTTTACCGATTTTAGAATTAATATTAATTTAAGTGATTATTTTTAATACCTATTTTGAGTTATCGCCATCGAATTATGTTGCTATGCGTTTGTTGAACGGTTCCTATGCGTTTGTTGTGCAATAGGCAGTAAAAGTAACATTTTACACAGTTTGCTGTCAAAAAAATCGCACTTTTAATGTCAATCGGAAAAAAAAAAATTTTGCAACATATCTGCAAAAGGTGATTTTGAAATTCAAAACAAATCTTGTATTATTTTCAAAATCATTAATTTCCCTCTCATGGTACAATAGTTATTTATATACCAAGTCCAAGTGCTGAAAGTAATTCTTTGTCGAACCAAAATGAAAGTTGCAGCAGACAAACGAATTTCAACACGTGTTATATACAATATTTTTTCTTCTCCTGCAAGATAAAAAATAAGGAAATTTTGAAGGAAATAATTATTTTTTAAAAATAATTTGACATATATTGTCAATTTTTGCATTTGTGTTGCGTATCTATGACAACAATAAACATTCTATACAACATTAATAAGTAAAATTCGTTGCTAGGATACCGAAGTGTGCTGCAAAGACTCGCTTTCAGCATGAAAAACAAAACAGAAAATTGTATTTTCAGCTGAGTTTCAATGATGCGAGAGCGGCAATGTCATTTTGCACTCGTGGTACACACAATATTTTTTGTCCAGCTTGTCCAAAAATTGATCTTTTGATTGCCTGTGGTTCATTTTTTAACACATTTTAAGCCGTGCGCAAAATCGTACTTTGCGCACAAGTGTACAAAATTGGATTTTGCACGGTTCTTTCACTTTGCGCACGGTCTGTCGAACACTTAAGAAATGAACCACATTGCGCACGCAAAAGTCACTTTCTGGGCAAGCAGTTCAAAAAATAATTATTATTTATTTTTCTTATCTTATCCGTTTAAATACATGCAGAACAATTATGATCCTTCGACATGAGATCAAATATTTTAATACTGTGTAACTTTGTTCATAAAATTAGTTCTTTGTTTGGTATTTTGACATTTATACCTTTTCTACAAATCCTGTATATTTTTGGGAACTTAAATCCATTTGAATTTAAATATTTGAGTTACCTATTAAAAGAATATAATTTCTCTTCTACAAATCAAACAAACTTGTTCGTGTTATTAAACAATATATGTATACGTCCTTGCAAAATATTTGACCTATTAATTTTGAAGCGTACTTATAAAATTTGTAATCAATCATTTTCTAGCGCCACATTTCATTTTAATTAATGTGCGGGTGGCTCGACCTCGCTAAAATGCGAACACTCTTAATGAAAGTAGCATTTTTAAACTAGATATCGCTCTTTATGAAAATAAACTAGTTTTGATATGTGGATTGCATAAGATCAAGTCAATAAATGACTTGAAATAAAATAATGATCAAGTAATCTACTAAATTGTTACACTGGACCAATAAAGTATGACCCACATTGGGTACAAAATTTATTTAAACTTAATATACTTTTCAATACCATTCTTCATTTGAATTCTGAACGACAACGAACAATAATTATAATGAAGAGTTCTATCATTTTATTTTTTCGTATGTGCAGTCACGAAGAGAATTACGTTTTTTGTGTTCTATTGTTGTATTTCATATTTTAGTGGTTGTAACTGTGCGATCGGGCCATTATATTATCCCGGGGTCAGTTCCATACGATGCATATCACAATTTACATCTTTCTCATGATCCTCCATTGCATCCAACTTTATCCAGAGTACCTACAACAAAGTTTTCTTGCCAGGGACGAGCACCTGGATATTATGCTGATGTAGAAGCCGGATGCCAGGTAACTTTTAATTATTATTTGAATTTGTATAAAATAACCAAATATTTCTAGGCTTATCATTTATGTGAATACAATCATTTTAAATCATTTCTCTGTACAAATGGAACTTTATTTAACGAGCAGTTTCATGTTTGTGATCAATTTTACAATGTAAGATGTGGATCTCCTTATGAAGACTTAAAATAAAACGAATAAGTATTTATTTTTATTTATAACATATTTATTATGTTCATTTAGTAGTATATGTAAATAAGTCAACGTAATTTCAATAATAAATATAAAAATATTAACGTCGATCTGTTTTTCCAACACCACGTTTACCAGAGAACAAATGTTTAGGCATTTTGGTACCGATGAATCTATCAGCTTCACCTTTAAGACCTTGTTTCTTAACTTTCTTCGCAATTGCTTTATGGGCAATTCTCTTAAGTTTCTTTTGCATCTGTAAGAAAAAACAATTAGTTCGTTTTACAAGCCACGACATAATAATAATGGATCATATAATCACAGTTCGTAGATGGAAAAATAGCAAGTGCATTTGTTTAAAATAAAAATTAGATAAGGGTAAGTATAGTAAACAATACCTAATTTTTTTTTTTTATATTTATTACATATATGGCACGTGTTTCCTAATGATATTGGCAACATTTAAGTATTTAAACTATTTAAAATCATACAGATTTTTCTTTTAAAGTTAACTATACTCCCTGTTTTCTCAAATTCTAGATTTTATCATTTATATTCTTCCTCTGAATGATGTGTAAAATAGTAAAATAAAGAAAATAATAAAACTTACGGTGACATCCTTAACTCCTTGTTCATCCCTTGGTTTGGACAAAGATCTCGCCCTCGAAGTCGACCTAGCTTCCGAAGTATCTACTCTCATCCTCTTAGCCGCAGGTCCTTGTGACCTGGATCTCGACCGGCTCTTAGTTTTTGTGAAATTTGCTTCATTGGAGCCAGCCATATCGACACCAAGGTCTTCCATTTCTTTGCGGAGACGAGATACAGAACGGTCTCGAACTTTACCACCAGCTGTTCTTGGCATAACGGGTTTCGAGCTCGCTTTATTGACACGAGATTCTTCACGTAAAATGGCTTTTTTGTCACGAATTTGTTGAGCAAGTTCTTTAATTTCTCGCATGGTTTCATCCAATTCTATTTTAGGTACGACGTACATGCCAGCTTGTTCGCGGTATTCTTCTTCTTTCTCTAACTGGGCTAATTTCTAAAATGAAAAAAAAAAATATTAATATTTAAAGAAAATTTTACGTATATACATCATCCCATTTCCCACAATGTAGATTGACGCGAATCCGAAGTTCATACATTTACGTAACTCTCTTATTTCGTCGTATATTTTTACTCATCAATTTAAAATATTGTCAAAAAACGTACAAATTTTATGCACTAAATTTACTCTTAAATTAAATGGTGGAAATACTAATACTAGAATACTGATTTCCGCTGTTAAATTTGTATGTTCAGGTTTTTGAACCATATATGTATACAATTGTGACACTAAACGAAAGTAACGTTTATAAAATATTGAATTCAATTTGGATTCCAAAGCGTGCAAAATAAAATATGATTATTGAATTGAATGCAGAAGTTTATTCTCTACAATATTTATTTGAAGTATTATTTTCTAAAAAGAATAGGCCTCTTTTGCAATAGAAAAAACTATTTTCCCATGTTTAACACCTATGACCCACTTTTCGTGTTACACCCGGTATGTTTCACAACTGTTCATTGGCCATAGATGGGCTAGATAACCTAAGCATCTCAATTCTAACTTTTTCAAAAAATTCATCCTGATATATACTAAATCATTCATTCCCCAAAAAATTTGTCTTAATATTTTCACATATTTTAGGCAAATATCTTATTTCCACGACAATCATTCTTCTTTGATTTATTTCTTCCGTCCACGTAAAACATTCACTACTATACCAAAGCAGACACAGACACTTCATTTATACACACTTGACCAATCATCTCTAACTTACCTCAAATATTTCAGGATCAATGTAGTCTGCAATATTATGACCTTCCCAAATTTCAGGAATAATGTCATGTCGTTCTTCTTCAGGAATAGTAGTGTATTCTTTCTTAAGATCAAGTATGTAATCATCCCCAAGTTCTTCTTCCAGATCCCGTTCCAATTTCCGTTTTTTCTTTTCAATAATAGCTTGTTTTTTGGCTAATACAGAGTCTGGTATGCATGGTGGACGAGGTTTCTCATCTCTTGGTTTAGGAACAGCAACGTGTAGACGATTAAGCACACCATCCACCTTAACAATGAATTCTGGTTAAACTTGAACTCTCTTCCTATTATTAAATAATTGCAACATTTAAATTCAAAGAGATTAAGTGTGGCATTTTTGTTGGTTATTTAAAAAAATATTATATAAGAAATTATAAAATCTACATCATTACACGCAGACGTAAAAGTCAAAATATATTATTACTAGGGTACTATCAGGGCTCATTTTGTAATATAACGCGCGAACGCACCAGAACGGCGTTCCGGTACCTATTTTCAATATTTCCGTTTTTTTTTCAAAATTATTTACTATTTTATTTATTCTGATATTTTTCTTAAATTGTAGAAATATATGTATATTGCGCCAGATATATTTAAACATTACATGTAGGTATTATGTACCTACTGTTCGATTTTTTCAAAAAGAAGTTAAGAAAGTATGCGTTCCGGCACCTTTTTTCTACAAAAAACGCACTGGATACTACTAATATTCTTTTTATACTTAAAAAAAAAAAACTTAAAATTTCAACCAAGGCTGGAATTTAATGGCACTTATATGTACTATAATGGGCTTGGCAAATGTGAAATCTTGTTGGGTGGTAGCATAAATGGTTATTAGATAGCATTGTTTTAACTCTCAATCGTTTATAGTTTATTTTACAGAAAAAAAAAACTTCAAATAACAGTTATAGACAAAATAAGTGTACGCAATTTTTATTTGAAGTATTTTTACTTTAAAATAAACCATAAACGATGGCCAGAGTTAAAACACTGTGTCATCTCCTAATCACCATTCATTACCACCCATAGTGTTTTGGTATTTACATCCCTTCGAATTTAAATGCGTCAATAAAAAAAAGGTGACAAACCTTTTTCGTGCGCATTTTCTGATCGACTCGATAGCAAAGTAATTGTTCACAAGCTTCTGTCTTTACTTCCATTACACCAAAATCAGTAACAGTGGACATTTCAATAATTTTTATCTTCTCATCTTGTTCTAAACTGGAAAGAGCATCTCTCTTATTTTTAGGCAAATCTTGTAAATTTACTATATCTGTTTTATTTGCTACAACAATTAATGGCTTATTAGCAAATAACGGTTTTATGCTTTCAAATAATTTAACTTGTTCATCTAAATTATGGCCACATTGTTCTGATAAATCCATAAAATAAAGCACACACGCACGCAAATGAGCTAAAGCTGTAACTGCCTGCATTTCAATAACATTTCTTTCTTCCAAAGAATGATCCAAAATTCCAGGAGTATCAATTACTTGCCACCTTAAATATTTGTAGTCAGTGTGACCGACATACAAGCTCTTTGTTGTGAATGCATAAGGCTGTACTTCTACATCTGCTCTAGTTATTTTATTGATAAAAGAACTCTTTCCCACATTTGGAAAACCGCATATGATAATGGTTCGAGTATATGGATCAATTGAAGGTAAACGAGCCAAATGTTGCCGAACTTGCTCCAGATATGTAAGATTAGCGCCTTGACGTTTCATTATAGTTGCCATTCGACCTAACGCAGCTCGTTTTAGCTGTTTACAACGATATAATGAGTCTCCATATTTCATTAATCGCACATAATCTTTTGCTACACTGAAATGAAAATAATAATTATTGCGCAATTGTTGTTAATTATTATCTTACTTGTCAATCAGATGTCTAGCAGTATTTATTTGACCTAGGGCAAGTTTGTAATGATCTTTGTCGTATAAAACATTCATTAAATCTGCATAGAATGGGTGAACATCGTCTAATTTTGGAAATTCTTGTATGATTTGTGACAATCTGTCATGAAAACTTTGTTGCGTAAATTTTATTTTTCGCAAATAAAATGCTCGAATTCTACTTATTTTGTAGCCTTTATGTACTACAGTTGGAGTTTTCCGTTGAGTTTTAGACAATATTATATCAATAAAGTCCTAAAAATATAAAATATTGTTAAAAAATATATACAACTTAATTATTAAACATCAAATTACCTTTGCAGTTGGGACAACCGCAATCTTCTTAAAATTATACATCGACATTTTTAACTGTTTTGTTTATTATGTTCTTAAATCAAAAATATATAAATATTCGCCACATGTGACATTTACACACGAGGGCGAAATGAAAGAGAGGTTAGAAATTTAGTGATTTTAGTTCTAACAAACTTCATATTTTGAAAATCCCAAATCCCTGTTAATTCCCGCCATAAGTTAATCATTCGTATTTCAACGGCGTATGTGTATGTTATTTATTTTGTGTAATTTTTACAAAAAGTACTTATTTTAAGTAGAAGCCAACATGGGAATTCTAGGATTATCGAAATTAATTGCAGATATTGCGCCAATGGCAGTAAAAGAAAGCGAAATTAAACATTATTTTGGTAAGTTGTGATACATAACCATAAGACCTGATATTTTCAACACCGGTTAAACAGTCTGTTAATTTAACTGTCTGTTAAAAGAAAAAAGCATCGTTATTATAGCATAAGTTGAAAAAATTATAAATATGTCAGATTTTTGGTGCTACATTGTTCTTATAACCTACAGTTAACACACTGGTTAACCACAGATGAAAATACCGGGCCTAATTTAACAACAAACGTTGTAACTTTGTATTGTGTTAATAGGTAGAAAAATTGCTATTGACGCATCTATGTGTCTTTATCAATTCCTCATAGCAGTTCGTAGTGAAGGAGCACAATTAACATCCACTGATGGCGAAACTACGTCTCATCTTATGGGTACATTTTACCGGACGATTCGTTTAGTTGAAAACGGAATAAAACCGGTATATGTATTTGATGGTAAACCACCAGAACTTAAATCCGGAGAGCTTACAAAAAGAGCAGAAAGGCGCCAAGAAGCACAAAAAGCTTTAGATAAAGCAACTGAAGCTGGTGATGCAGCCGAGATGGATAAATTTAACCGAAGATTAGTTAAAGTTACCAAGCAACATGCAAATGAAGCGAAACAGTTGCTAAGTCTTATGGGAATTCCTTATGTTGATGCTCCGTGTGAAGCAGAAGCTCAGTGTGCTGCCTTGGTAAGAAATATATGTTTAAATATAATTCTAAAATTAAGAAAAGAGTATATGAATCAAAAATTGTTGATGTATTTAGGTATACTTGATAACCATTAGTATTTCATTAACATAGTATTTCTTTTGTAAAATATAAAGTATACAATACAGTGTAAAATAGCTGTATAGACAATATTTTACGCTAGCTAAAAATTGTAAGTTAAGTTATATAGAAGCCACTGTTTACCATCATTTACGATAAAAATTCAGGTCAGCACAATTTAATTCCGAAGTGCAATTTGACTCGAAGCATGTAAGCTACAACTGCAAAATTTCGCTTCAAGTCGACAGTGAATTTGATATTTGTACATTGTTTACGAAGTTTACTGCTCTGATTATCTTTGCCATTAGTTTTAATATGAAGTATAATTAATATTTTGTGACTCTTCTGTTAGAAATTTGAACCCTACACAATTTCCAAGCAAGTTGTAAATTGGTTGTAAATATATATTTTTCTACAATCGTGCGGGAAATAAGTATCCCCAAACTCAAAAGAGTGCACAATGAGTTGGAGCTTCTCACCAAATATGAGAAAGTCGAGGGTTCAAATCCTTGTGGGATCCATGAAGTTTTCACAAAATCTTTCTTTGTTATTTAAATATTTCCTTGATCCTACGGCCTATTTCAGTGATTAAAAATTACACATTTGATCACAAATACTTCTTACCAATAATTACATCACTTTATTCTACGTAGTAAGGTCCGATGTGGGCCCGATATTTTCATCATCGGCTAAACAAGCTGTTAACTGTCAGTTAAAAGAAAAACGTAGCATCGATATTATAACATGTAAAATTTTCACATGTCAAATTTTCGATGCCACATAGTTCTTATAACCGACAATTAACAGCCTGTTTACCGGTGATGAAAATATCGGGCCTTAGTACTAAGAACAGTAAGGATAGTTTACAAATTAAAGAGAATTGTTTAGGGGAGGAGCGTAGCGACGACTTAAATTTTTTCTGAGATCGGTAATTCCTTCACGTCCGACTGGTATGTTATTATCAGAAGTAATATCACAAGACCTCCTGATTTTATCGATAAATTTTTATTTTGCACGAATTTTTTTGCTTAGCAACAAACACGAAAGCAAACTGCATGGTAAATCCCGACTCCGAAGGAGGAGGGGTTTTACTTAATGTCAGTTTGCTTGAGTGATTTTGCTTAAAAGCAAAAATAATGAGTGTTTAAAAATAAAAGTTTATCTGAGAAAATCAGAGAGGTCGTGTGGTATTTGGTGAGATAAATTCCAAAGACAACGCAAAATGAAACAATTTAATTATTAATATTTTATTTTTAAACTTGAAATATTAATTAACTGTCACACTGACAGTTATAAACAATAACAACAGTTTATTTACTTGGTAGCGGAAAATTATCGGGGTAATGGAGTTTTATCAGTATAATACTGTTCCCATTGGTTGAATTTTCAAGTGTTTTGCATCATGATTGGTTAAAAACTTGTCGTTGGAATTTATCGTAACAACCCTGCTTTCAGGGTTGTTATATACCAAATAACATCCAAGGGTGTTATGAGTTGTTGCTATAATAATGTTGTCAAGAAATTGGTATTGGGAGCTTAAAAAACAAGCAAAAGTATTCATAGCCTATCTACTTTATTAAAACTTTCTGATCCGTAATCCGTAAGGAGGTATACAGTGAGAGTTCTAGATAAAAGAGAGTGGTGTAACTGTAGGGTGGCATGAGTGGTAAAATGTCAGGGGCCCCGAGGCAACTAAACAATTAGTAGCTAGTAGATATAAGATTTTTCGATAAAAAAATATTTATAACTAATTTAGAACGTCTTCGCAAAGCTTCAAATTACCTTACTATTCTAAACAGATAAAATGGGCCCGTCCAAGTCTTCGGCTTTTTTAAATTACATGTCGCATATGAATTTTGAATATAAACGAAAACGAAATAAAAATTGCTATATATTTTGTATTTTTATGCCTATAATAATGTAATTAAAGTTTTTAGCGTAAAATGGTAGCCATGTTGTGACGTCAGCGTCATTACAGTCGCCCAGTTACTCTGTGAAAATTTTGCTCATAAATTCGCGATTGGCTTTACACATACTCTAACATACACATATTTAATATATTCGAGTAATTTTTTATTAAGATAAAAAGAAAATTTACTTATTAAATAAATTTATATTATAATTTATGCTTTAATTATTGTAATCTCAATACTTATCATTGTTGTAATCATTTAGTAAATAGGAATGTAAATGTTGGATTACTTTTTATTATGAACTATGCTTTGATTATTGTAATCAATACTGTCATTGTTGTATTTAACTATAAATAGAAAATAGTTTAAATACTATTTTAATTATAATAATGGCACTTCGTGAGTATGATAACCTTCAATATTATAATAAAGAAAGAAAGTCTTAAAGTCGCATTAATTAAAGCGAATAAATAACATGAGTATGAAAACGAGCAAAAATGATTAATTTTACTTACCTGATTTTTATTTGTGTATAATATGTACTACCGAAGTTTTACATAAATTAACATTCAACACTACTCCTATGCCTATTCATGTAAGTAAATCAAACAAATTTATATTTTGAAATGATATAATAACTATCTGGCTTACTTTATTACCGTTAGCTCTAAAGATTTTTGATCACAGTTTGTAATGGATACGTATTTTTATTCTTGCTACATTTAGTGTATATTACCACATTAATAGTAACGTATGTCGGATCTCTCTACTTATGATGGAGTGACGCTAACGTCACAACTTTCGTGCCAAAACTTTAATAATTATTCTAGGCGTTATTAAGCATAATTTTAAGAAAACAATACGGAATTTCTATTTTTATATTCTCCATAACATAAAAAATTGGACGGGCGCATTATAAATTTATTGGCATTACTTGACTGTGAGTATGATTGTAGGTCGTAGTACGACTGCATCTCCAATTATTTCTCATCATCCCTATAATACAAAATTATCCCTATTAACATATTGCACTGCAAAATTCGTATATTATATTTTTTACCTTCCGTCACCTTTAGGTAAGGAAGGTATTGTCTTTGGTCAAAAAATTCGATCAATAAGCACGTTTTAGGGTCCCTAGAATACGAATTTACTATTTTTACGATGATGTCTGTATGTGTGTGTGTGTGTCTGTGTGGATGTGTGTGTGGATGTGTGTGTGTGTGTAACAAAATTTTCGTCTGCGATAACTCTAATACTACAGTTACAAAAATTATAATTTTTTCGTGTACTTCTTCGTTACATCCATATGAAGAGCTGATTAGATTTTGGTTACAATTGGTCAACCGGAAGTACCATCATTTGAAGATTTTAACAGTTTTTCTTGAAAAAACTATGTTAAATATAATTTTTTCACATTTGATGTTATTATAAATATTAAAGTATATTTTATTCTCTGTACGATTTGACTGCATTTTATACTTAATATTAAATGGATATATAGTTAAAAAATTATAAAGAAATTAAATTTCATAAAGTAGCCATAGCTATGAAAACAGCTACTATATTAAGAAAATTCTGATTGAAAGATGTCAGTGTCAAGTGAAATTGACATAGTGTGTTTGTCTTACAATTTTTACTGGAAATATAGGATCTTTTGCTTTCTGTATGGAATTTGTATAAAATACATACAACTGCTTTAAGGTAATGTACAAGAAATAATAATAATAATAAATCTTTTATTTCTGCAGATACATTACACTGTATATAGAAAACGTCACAAAATAATAATTTTCTGTATGAAATTTGCATAAAATACATGCAACTGCGGGAAGGTAATGTACAAGAAATAGAATATTTAATTTAGCAAGGAACTTTCCGTATGAAATTTGTACAAAATACATAGAACTGACGGAAGGTAATGTGCTGGCCACATCAGATTTTTTATTTATTATTTATTTATCAGGCATGCATGGGTGCATGGCCGGTCACGGTCCACATCCGCTGCCGTCATGTGTAGTTTGAATCCGATCCAATATGTAGAGCCACCTTAAAAATTCACCTTTCGCACGGGGAATCCCCGCGTTTTCTGTTTCGTATTATACGACGTGCGTGAGATCCTATTACGTATACATAATTCGATTGTAAAGAATATTTTAATATAATTACATTATAGTTCGTGTTATTACACAGAATTATTTTTTCTCGTAGTCTTGTTTTTCGTTCTGTTCCGATTAATTCGACTGTAAAATTTTTGAAATTTAGAAAAAAAAATGTCTTCTAGAAAGTATCGGTAATGAAAAACAAAAGAAAGAAGGAAACTGCCGAAAAAACTAAAAAATTACCTAAAATATGTGAGTACTTTAAAAACCAGTGAATTTCTTAAAGTTGAAGAAACAAATGAACAGAATGGCGAAAGTGAAAATATTAACACGACGGAAAGTGGCAGAATAGAAGAAATTTACCAAGTTAGTTTCAACCCGGTCGAATTTCAAGGTTAACTCTTTACCGTTTATCTCGCTCTTGTTATAGGGCGCGAGCAGACACGTGACTCGAGCAACCTTGACGTGTTTGGAATCAGCTGATTTGTGTGCGCATGTCATTTTGACAAGAACAATGTCACGTTGACAATACTAATGTTTTGACTTATTTTGATTTTGAACTGCTGTAATGTTATTTTACAATTTTTAGGCTGTAAAACATATGAAATTAAAAATAATAACATTTTAACAGTCAATCTATATCAACAGTCGATTAAAATTTACTGCAATATTTAATATTAATGTTTAATAAATTTATTTATGAAAATAAATAAGTTTTTCAATAAATCACTACCAATATTCCACCACCATCACAAACTCATCCAACACCACTGGAGGTTGGTACAAACAATGTCAGAATGTTCCGCCTTTCGGCAAACCATAAAAACAGGGAAAACGGTGTATTTCGTGCAGTCAGCAGTACGTACGCGGCTCAGCTGTGTCATTTCATATGTAAGTTCTTATTAATTATTACTTCTCCACTATATATTAATATAATATATTATATTGTTCTAGGTTTCCCAAATATTGCACAAGAAGAAGTTAGTGCCTTCATGCTTTGTGGCTATGACCAAGCCTAGCAATTTTGGAACAAGTCAAAATTTATAATTTTTAATTTTGCCGCGCTTTCTTAACTTCCGTACTGTTGAAGGATAGAGATACTATGTCTGCACCGTTATACCGGGACAAGCGTGCTGGCTCGTACACTGCGTCTATTAGTTGAAAGGTCGATGCCTGTACCTTGTAATAAAATTATCGTGTATTCTTTGATTTTAAAAAATATTGTTTCTTGTTGACTAATTATTTTGTGATTGTCAGTGTCAGTTGAAATTTGTTCAATAAACCTTTACTAAAAGGAATTATTCTTTCATTACAATTTATTGAACAAATTTCTTTAAGAAATAGAAAATAGGCAATTATGGATCAACTATTGAAACCAGGAAAATTATCCATTGACCCAGGCTCGTCTTTAGCACAAATGGAATGGAAGCACTGGCACAAGACTTTTATGAATTACGTATCGCTTATGCAACTTACCGATTCAGATAAGCTAAAAATTCTAATAAATAATGTCGATTCTAGAACTTACGAAATGATTAGTGAATGTGGAACATTTAATGATGCTATGGCATTATTGAAATCTTGCTATATAAAACCAATTAATGAAGTATTCGCAAGATACCAACTTGCTAATCGTCAACAAGAATTAGGAGAATCAATAGACCATTATTTAGACCAACTAAAATCTTTGGGACGCGAATGCAATTTTAAAGCAGTGACAGCTGAACGAAATAGGGATGATTGTATCAGAGATTCATTTATAAGTGGTTTACAATCTGCTGATATTCGACAGAGGTTAGAAAGTCCAGATCTTTGTTTGGATGATGCATATAGACAAGCACGATCTCTTGAATCCGCTCAACGTCAGGCACAATTTTATACTACATCTAGTTCTAACTCAATAAACGCACTAATTCAATCAAGTGTCAATAAAGAAGTGAATATAGTAAATGATGAGGATCAAGAGAAAGTATTAGCTGTAACGAATAGTTCAAAAACTTGTTATCATTGTGGTTTACGTTTTCATTTATGTTCAGATTGTCCTGCTAGAAATGCAATTTGTTATAAGTGTGGAAAGAAAGGACATTTCCAGAAAAAATGTCAATCAACGAAAAAAAAAAATTGATAATAGAAAAACAATTGCTTCTGTTTTTCCACAATTATCAACTCCTATTTCTTTTATTGCTTCTATTCCTTCCAGTTTAACGAAAACTTTGGTATCAGTAAAAATAAACGACTATAACGCTACCGCTTTGATAGATACAGGAAGTTCTACTAGTTTCATATCCCGTAATCTCGTTAATAAATTAAAGCTCCCAATTTCGTCCTGTAAGGATAGCCAAGTAATAATGGCTAACACTTCTTTTAGTTCCGTTGTACAACAGGAATGTAGAGTGAAGTTAACTATGTTAGGTCATACATACGAAAAAGTTCATCTAGGCATACTATCTGGTTTATGTTCTGATATTATACTTGGACATGATTTGTTGGGACAACACTCTTCCATAGAGGTACCATTTGGAGGTAAACGTCCTCCACTAACAATATGTGCTTTAATAGCTGCGAATGTTGAACCGGCTCGACTCTTCGAACATCTACCAGAAGATTGCAAGCCTATTGCTACCAAGTCTCGTCGACATAGTGACTCAGATAAAAGATTTATAAAATTAGAAATACAGAAGCTATTAGATGAAAATATTATTGAATCTAGTTTTTCACCCTAGAGAGCTCAAGTTCTAATTACTGAGAGTGCATGTCATAAGAAAAGAATGGTCATTGATTATTCCAGAACTATTAATCGTTATACACAACTGGATGCTTATCCTTTACCCTCTATAGAAGATTTAGTGAATAAAGTTGCAAGATATAGAGTTTATAGCACTATAGATCTCCGAAGCGCTTATCATCAGGTACCAATCAGAGAAGAAGATAGGCAGTATACTGCTTTTGAAGCCTGTGGTAAGCTTTTTCACTTTAAGAGAATTCCATTTGGTGTTACAAATGGGGTTGCTGCTTTTCAAAGAGTAATAGATGGAATAATTCAAAGTGAGTCATTACAGAATACATATGCATATCTTGATGACGTTACAGTATGTGGCTCCAATCAGAAGGAGCATGATAAAAATTTAGAGCGCTTTATGAAGGCTGCTACAAAATATAATTTAACTATCAATGAAGAAAAAAGTTGTTTTTCACTTCAGTCCATAAAGCTATTAGGTTATACAATCTGTAATGGTATTATCAGACCGGATACTGATCGATTGAAATCTTTGCGTGAACTACCATTACCCAAAGATATAAATTCTCTTCGAAGAGCTATGGGGATGTTGTCACACTACTCTAAATTTATTAAAAATTTCAGCAAAAAGATACATAGTGTTGCTGAAGGAAAATTTCCATTATCTGAGGAAGCTAAACAGGCATTTGAAAAACTCAAGATCGATATAGAAAATGCAGCAATAGATTCAATTGATAATGAAGCATTATTCACTGTTGAAACTGATGCTTCAGATAATGCAATAGGAGCTACACTTACTCAAAATGAACGACCTGTTGCATTTTTCTCAAGATCCCTTTCTTCATCTGAACAAAGACATTCATCTATTGAAAAAGAAGCGTATGCTATAGTGGAAGCAGTACGAAAGTGGAGACATTTTCTAATGGGTCGTCATTTTCGTCTAATCACTGATCAGCGTTCTGTTTCCTTTATGTTTAATACGACGCATGGGGGAAAAATAAAAAATAAGAAAATTCAACGTTGGCGTTTGGAACTTTCGTGTTATAAATATGAAATAATATATAGGTCTGAAAAACAAAACGCTGCTGCAGATGTTTTCTCTAGAATTTGTGCTTCAGTAAGGAGTATAGAAGATCTAAAAACTCTGCATGACTCTCTTTGTCATCCTGGTGATACTAGATTTTATCACTGGATCCGTTCTAAAAATTTGCCATATAGTTTGGAGGAGATCAGGAGAGTAAATAGATCTTGTCACATTTGTTCGGAAGTTAAGCCTCGTTTTCACAAGAGACCAGGTAAGCTTATAAAAGCTACTCAACCATTTGAGAGGTTAAACATAGATTTTAAGGGGCCATTACCTTCAGGAAATAACTCATCTAAATATCTACTAACTATTGTTGATGAATACTCTAGGTTTCCTTTCGCGTTTCCATGTAAAATTATGACTAGTGAAACAGTAATTTTTCATTTAAAAGAACTCTTTTCAACGTTTGGAATACCTGCCTATATTCACTCAGATCAGGGATCTGCTTTTATGTCTAAAGAACTGAAAGATTTTTTAATGGCTTCAAATGTTGCAACTAGTACTACGCCATATAATCCTAAAGGAAATGGACAAACTGAACGTTATAATGGGATCATTTGGAAAACTATTGAACTAGCACTGCGAAACAGAAGTTTGCGAGATAATCAGTGGGAAATGGTTTTGTCAGACCCACTACATTCTATTAGATCACTTCTTTGTACTGCTACAAATACAACTCCTCATGAGAGAATGTTCAGTCACCCTAGACGATCTAATCTTGGCATATCAACGCCGTCTTGGCTCTTACAACCTGGACCTGTTCGAATGAGAAGATTTGTTCGAAATTCAAAATATGATCCTCATACTGATGAGGTGACATTAATTGAAGCTAATCCATATTATGCCCATGTTCGACTTACAGACGGACGTGAAATCACTGTCTCCACGCATCATCTTGCTCCAGCTGGAGAAGATTTACCACAGCCTGCACCCGAGATATCTACACCTATACAAGAAAATGTTATAAATGAGTCTACGCAAGAAAAACCTTCCTTAGCAGAATTGCCAGTTATCACCTCAGAAAGAAGAATTGAATCCTCCCCCTAATTTAGAAAACAACATAACACTACGGCGCAGCACACGAATTAGACGTCCTCCTGTCTATTTCCCTAACAGGGAGTGAATGTAATAAAATTATCGTGTATTCTTTGATTTTTAAAAATATTGTTTCTTGTTGACTAATTATTTTGTGATTGTCAGTGTCAGTTGAAATTTGTTCAATAAACCTTTACTAAAAGGAATTATTCTTTCATTACATACCTATCCTCGTTCTTAAGTACCCTCGACACGTCTATTGTTCCCCCTCTCGAAACCACCCCCATCGCCCCCAGGTCCCTAACGTCGTCGAGGAGAGTACAGTCATGAAGAATATGTAGCCAATCCTCATCCGCACTACCACGATCACACAAATTTTCATCCTCCAGTCCCCTAGCATGCAAAAACACCCTCATGCTCCCATGGCCTATCAGCAGATAGTTCAGCTTCAGACTAGGATCGAACCTCCGATACCGGCCGGCAAATGAGACGTCGTGGATGAAGGAGTAGGTCACCTTACCCTTCTCCGACGTACATGTAACATGCCTCCCTCGGCACCATCTCCCTAAAATCTATTAAACATGAGTCAAACTTTTTGCGTTGGTACGAAAAATTTCGCCGCCAGGTGATCTATTCTCTGCAGATTCCCAATGCGATACCACCTCCCTAAAAAGATTGTCGCACTGATTATACATTTATAAACAAAAAGTTTATAATACAAATTTTGACATTGTTTTCCACAGAAAGAAACTCTTTACTGTGGTAGACACCATCGTCCATTTCATATCCTTTGTGTTCTTCGCCACTATGTTCGTTTACGATAGCAATATTAATGTTAATTTCCATTTTGGTTTAACTAATTTTCACAACTAAACAACTAAAGTCTTACACCAAACGACTGGTTAATATATGGAACGCAGTATAGTAAAAAATTAACGTTGACCTCCTGCCTGTAAAACTTACTATGTGGTGGTTGTAGCAAGTGCCGCAAATTAATTTAAAATCATTTAAAAGTGGTTTGTTTTGATGTAAGTTGATACTTCGTTTAATTGAATTTTGGTCGAAAAGCCGTAATTTTTAAACATTCGAAAACGTAACTGTAAAAACTGAAAAAAATAAGCGTAATTTAGTTTACGTAACTACGTTCAATACCGGATGCTGTAGAATTAATCTTACACAAAAAATAGTTTGTTTTGATTTAAGTTGATACTTCAATTAATAATTACAAATGTTCTTCATTCTTTGCATGGGATTGGGGTTCTATGGTAATTGTGAGTTAACACTAACTAGAGTGCAAAAGGATGTTGTGGGAATGGTTCTAGGTTTTTTCAAATTACAAATATATTTCACACAATAAAGAAATTTATTTGAAAAATTTAAAAATACAGATTATTATATCAACTACAGTTATTTATAAAGGCACTTTAAAAACACTTATTCTAAAATTTAATTAATTTTACACTATTAAAACTTATACTCTGTTCTATAATTACAATGGACCTTTTACATCAAAAGAGAGAGAAAGACAAAAATTACATATATGTAGTGCGCAATAGGTTGTTTCCGCATGGACCTTTTACATTTTTATTGCACCCTGACGTAATTTTTCAATGCGCCACGTAGTGAAATTCTTACGAATTAGAGATGAGGAGGTACCATGTTGTCAAGTATAATGATTAAAAGAATAAGCAATTATTTTCGATAAAAATTATTTAAACAACACAAAAACTTAAATAACTTTGTCCTTAACTATAAAGAAATAATTAATAATGAAAAAAATATATTTAAAAGAAAAAACAACAATTTTATTCTTGTTTATTACTTTCCTAATATAAACCTGGCAACTACGCAATTATCTGTCACTTTATGTGGTGTTTATTTCGCTGCTGCTGCCATTGGCGCGTTGATGTTGCGTAGAAATAGATAAAAAATTAAAAAATCTGATATGACCAACATCATTACCTTCCGTCAATTCTATATAATTTATTCTATCTTTTATAAAATATCTTTATAATATTTTATCTCTAAATACATTCAATATAAAGAAAAAATGCAGGCAAATCGTATAGAGAATAAAATATTCTTTGATAATTATAATAACGTAAAAATGATATTTAACTTCCGCGGGTGACCAAAATCTAATCAAATCTTCATAATATGAAATAATAGAAATATGAAAAAACTGTAATTTTTGGAATTGTAGTACTGGAATTATCGAATCCGAAAGGATCGTCACACACACATGAAGGTAAAAATGAAACTTTTTATGTGAACATTTTTAAAAATTGCGCGCAAAATGCCAAACGACCGCACCGACCCATGCTGTTGGGATGAGCGTGGCGGTCGCCGTACGGTCGTTGTTTATGACGTCATCCGTGACGTTTTGAGGAACGACCACGGCGACCGCGGCTTTAAGTGGAACGCATTTGAAAGCGTTGCGAGCGTTGTGGTCGCCAAGTGGAACGTACCCATAGTAACTTATTAGATGTAAGCAAACGTATGCTTTTACGTACAAACGAAGGGAACGCTTAGGATTAAGCAAGAAAGATATGTACAACACCGTAAGAGGAACGAAGATAACACTATTAAGCAACTATTTACTGCGCATGGCTGAAGCCCGAAACGTGGTTTGAACGGTTGTCTCCTCCGCGTCCAGGCAACAGCCATTTTGTCTCTTTGTTGCTTTCAAAGTAACAAGTTGTTTGCGTTTGTGAATAATTTGTTGTATTCAACATGAATTGTTTGTTTTGTAAAAGAAAATTGTTTAATGATCGAATTAATATTTCCTTTTTTCGGTTAGTATTATATTTTTATGTAAGGTGAAAAAATATAAGTCGGAACTGCAGTCAATTAGGTTTTTTATTGGATCAAACCGACGTTTCGGTCATACTATGACCATCTTCAGGGCTCTATAAAATTATTCATATGTTATATCTACATTTTTCTTACAACAATTACTTACATCCAAAATCAGCAAATTATATAATAAAAACACATTTTAAAATTTTAAATAATAAATAAATAAATAAATAAGGTAAAAACAACGAAAATGGTATACAATTTAAAAAAATTATTATTAAAATATTATTATTATATTATATTATATTTTTATATTAACAACTATAGAATTAAATTTGTCTGTACAATTTAAAAATGAATAAAATATTTTATAACACATTGTGCATATTTAATTCCTAATACCCTTTTACCACCATTCGTTATGCCAAATGAACAAATGTGTATTTTACTAGTTTTAAGTAAAATGCGTTTTAATATGCATACTGTTATAATAAATCGGTGTAGGAACTGTTATATGAAATTAATTTGACATCATTCGTGCATCGCAATGAATAAGTTTGCTATAGTTTTATTCCATAATAACGCGAATGTGGTTAAGGTTTTATAATTTTCCAGGTTCAACTTACTTATCACATAATTTGTGCATTTGGCATATAAAAATATATTAAGCAAGCAACACATTCGTGTATTAAACATTAAACTTAAAATCGCTAAATTTGTACAGTCGTTCCTTTAGCATATAAGTTGTCTATTAATTCAAAAGTGATTCAAATTGGAAATCATACTCAAACGACTGTAATTTCAGCTAGACGTGATGCGCGGAAAATCGATGTTTAATATAGTTATCTCTCTCAATCCTAAGCGTTCCTCAGTTCTTACATCTAGTATGTACAGCACTATAAGATCTATGCGTCAGGGTGCAATAAAAATGTAAAAGGTCCATAGCACTCAGCTGTTTCCGTGAACCTTCAAAACAGCTGATCTTGCTACCCCGTGCGGTGTGAAGTTGTTACATTATAGGACACGGAAGATCACATGACCTATCATATGTTTTGTTCCTTCTCACTTCAGACTCGATCGTCAGCTCTGTCCCATGCTAATTCCAGACTCAAACTGTACTTTATAACGCAGTGCGCATGCGTCAGTTTGAATAGCTGTCATATTTTTCTAGCGGTAAAATTTAAGTATGAGTTTGCGCAAGCGTGTTATCTTGTGTTGTCGTTCCTCCTTGGTGTTGTCTTTTCTTTTTCAAACGATGCCAGTGCGTTGTTGGGTGCAAGTTTGTCGTCGCACTATAATATAAAACTGTTTGCTATCCCATCAAGCACCGATTATTGAGGTAATATTTAAAACCTAATCATATTTGAACAAAAGTAACAAGTGACAATTTATATACGTAGTAGGTTGGTTACATGTGAAAAACAAGAGAGACGTGGTCTGTGGCTCATACGCTCATAACCGTTTATATTTGGGAATATCACTTGCTGACATATTATCGATTACTCAGTTTTGATAGTAGGTCGTTGATGAAGCCCTAAATTTATAAATTGTCAATTACTGTTGGTAATATTTGCTTTTTAAGCAAGAATGAAGACGAAGAGAATCCTGGTCGTAATACTTATGAATATACATACAAGATCACATTGTTATTTTCCATTATATTATATTATTGAAGAATTGAATACAAACCTATTTGATTCTTATTGTCTTCATTTTATTCTCATTTGATATCTTGCTAGAAATGTGACAGCTATTCAAACTGACGCATGCGCACTGCGTCGAAAGTACAGTCTGAAGTTAGCATGGGACAGAGCTGAAGATCGAGTCTGAAGTGAGAAAAGGACAAAACATATGATAGGTCACGTGATCTTCCGTGCACTATTAAACGAAAATTTAAAATTAAAATAAATACCTTTATTAAAGCATATTTTTAAAATATAATATTGTAACGTGTTTATTTATTTGGGTGAAGTGTAAATATTAGGTAATTATTATTAATTAAAATAAAAGTTTATAATAACGATAAAAAGATATTAAATATAATTAAAAGATGATAAATATAACAAACACTACGATTGAACAAATATTAAACACTAATTAAGACTAAGACTTAAACACTAAGATTATTTATTTAAACAATATATAGCTCACTTATTTATTTATACAACTATATTTATTTATGTTTACCACTTGTCGACTATCTGTTTATATCACCAACTGTTTAACACGCAACGCTTATTTATATCAGTCTGTCCAATGCCTTCGCTAACAGTGCTTATATACCCCGGCATCCGTATTCCAGAACTTACCAGAGCACTATTCTAGATAAAAACCCAAACACAATAGGTTACATCAACCGCGTAATTAAGCAGGTTCGGACACGTCTGTTGCGTCATCGCTAAAAATAGACACTCGCTCGTCCCGGGGACAGCGGCGGTGACAGTGGCGGCGACGGCAGGCACTGCACATTACACTGCCTCCTCCTTAAGACTGTTTCGTCCCGGAACAGTTCGTGATGACGAAATCTGCATGCATTACCCTTGGTGCATTTCGAAGTTTTGAAGAAATGACAGTCGATGGTCCGCTCGACTTCTTTATGTCCGTTAGGGTTGAAGCTGCAAACGAGAATTTCTACGACGGTAAAACGGAAGAGGATTTCTATCATGTTCTTAACAATCCTCCAATCTAAACCATCTAGACCACAGCCTAGCTTCGGTACGGCTAGCTTCAAAATGTCATTCTCAAGCAGATGATCCCTCAAATCGCACAGCGAGTTCCACAGGTTGCGATACGACGGCTTCTGGTACGAGCGTGGTTTTGTAACCAGGTAATAGATGTACCGCTGATTGTCTGCATTCTCAGGTGCAGCGTTTTCCCAACAGTTGGGCGTTGGTTGGCCAGTTCTTGTAGTCGCCCAAATTTCGCCTTAAAGGCTGAAGCTATGCCGCGGGACATCTTTAAGTCTTCTGATAGACAGTGACCGAGGGAATAATCTGAAGACACGGGGTGTTCTTCTTTTGTCACGCCGAACCGCGCCTTGCGGCCAAAGGAATAGTTCTCCATGAAGTCTTCAAAAGTTGGTTCTTGTGTTATGATCCGACGAACCGTTGCTCCATTATGGTATTCGTGGTTGTCTCCGGCGAAAGGAGCTAACCGATTAAAGTGTACTACTCTCGGCTTCCCGCTAGGTTGTTTCTTAATTCTGTATACCACGTCGTTTATCCTTTTGACCACCTCATAGGGGCCTTCCCAATTCTTTTGCAGCTTTGGTGATAAACCACGACGTCTTTGTGGGTTGTAAAGCCACACTAAATTTCCAGATTGTGGCCACCCTTTTCGGCCTTGATGTCATACCGGTCCTTCATTCGGTCACTGGCAGCTTGAATGTTCGACGGACTTGTTCATGAATTTCATCCATTCTTCTCCGTAAGTCCGTAACGTAATCTTCCCCGGCCAGATCTTCCCCAGGTTTACTGCCGAACACCAAGTCGCATAGTAAGCGCAACTCATGCCCGAATAATATGTTCGCAGGAGTTTGCCCTGTTGTTTCATGCACGGATGAACGATAAGCCATCAGGAACAGATGGAGATGTCGGTCCCAGTCTCTTTGGTGGTTAGAGACTACCTTCGACAAATATCGGTTGATCGTTTTGTTCATACGTTTAACCATGCCATCAGACTGCGGATGTAATGCAGTTGTTCTAGTTTTATTAATTCCTAATATCTTGCAGACATTTTGGAAAACGGCAGACTCAAAATTTCTTCCCTGGTCGGAGTGGAGTTCACGTGGTACTCCGAATCGGCATATACATTCTTTAACTAAAGTTTCAGCGACCGTGGTGGCTTCCTGGTTGGGTAATGGATACGCTTCAACCCACTTGGTAAAGTAGTCCATGACAACAACGATGTATTTATTTCCTTCGTCACTTTCTGGGAATGGTCCAGCCACGTCAATTGCAATACGCTCAAATGGACTGCCAACGTGTGTTAAAA
Source organism: Harpalus rubripes (assembly GCA_963082715.1). Lineage (NCBI taxonomy): Eukaryota > Metazoa > Arthropoda > Insecta > Coleoptera > Carabidae > Harpalus > Harpalus rubripes. The sequence continues at coordinate 35,470,028 of OY720457.1, read as the reverse complement.
GAGATTGACGCATTGGGACTTTTCGTCGTTTATGCGGACCGTTACTTCCAGCGCAAACCACACATTTCTTGCACCAATCTTTAACATCTTCCGTAAAATTAACCCAGTAAAACCGCTGGCGCAATCTTTCTAGCGTTTTGATGACTCCAAAATGGCCTCCAGATCCGTCATGGATCTCTTTTAACACGTCTGGTACTGTATTCTTAGGGATAATTAACTGAGTTCTCTTCTCAGTTCCTTCAGCATTTTCTACCACACGCTTTACCAGGCCATCCTCAATCACCATGGAGTCCCATTGCGCCCAGTACGATTTTACGCTCGGTGAGTGCGGTGCAACATCTTCCCATACTGGTTTACTCTCCTCTGCTTTCCATTCCAGTATAATTTTCAAAGTTGGGTGTTTTTCTTGGTCTTCGCGTAGTCCATCGGGCTGCCAATTATCGTCGACTACTGTTGTTCTGGCGACGATGGAAAATTTCTCTTCTAGTCGACTACAATGCTTGCATTCGTCTTGGCATGGCTTTCTGGACAATGCGTCGGCATTACGATGGTTGGTACCTGTCCTATGCTCAATTTTGAAATCGTATTCCTGTAGTCTTTCAATCCATCTAGCCACCTGACCTTCAGGATTCTTAAATTGTAGCAGCCATTTTAATGCAGCATGGTCAGTTCTAATCAAAAATTCTCTTCCATACAAATATTTTTAGAAATGTTCCACGGATTTCACAACTGCCAAGAGTTCTTTTCTAGTAACACAATAATTCCTCTCTGGTTTTGACAAGGTCTTACTAAAATAGGCAATAACCTTCTCATGTCCGTCTTGTATCTGGGAAAGAACGCCACCAATTCCCACGTTGCTGGCATCTGTATCTAGTATGAACTTTCCTTCAGGTAAAGGATAACTCAGGACAGGTGCGCTTGTCAAAGCATGTTTCAATTCTTTGAACGCAACTTTGCAGTCCATTTCCCAGATAAATCTTCGACCTTCTTCAGTGAGCCTTGTCAGTGGCTTGGCTATGTTGGCAAATCCAGGTACATATCGTCGATAATAGGTACACAAACCAAGAAAGCTTCTAAGTTCGTGTTTGTCTCTAGGTGCTGGCCAATCTCTCACAGCCTTTATCTTTTCCGGGTCAACTGCAATACCCTTACCCGAAACCACGTGTCCAAGATAATAAACTTCCTTTTGAAACAGGTGACACTTCTTGGGACTGAGCTTCAGGTTAGCTTTCCGCAATCTCTGGAAAACCTCTTCCAAATTCTTCATGTGGCCCTCGAATGTTTTACCTACCACAATAATGTCGTCGAGATAGAATAAACAGGTTTTCTATGATAGTCCAGCCAATACTGTTTCCATGAGTCGTTCAAACATTGCAGGGGCATTGCAGAGCCCAAATGGCATTACAGTAAATTGCCACAGTCCGGTACCAATGGTGAAGGCTGTCTTTTCCTTTTCTTTTGAATCCAAATCTACTTGCCAGTATCCGCTCTTTAGATCCAGAGTAGAGAAAATCTTCGAGCCAGCCAAAGTGTCTAGTGTATCGTCTATTCGAGGTAGCGGGTAGCTATCCTTTTTGGTGACGTTGGTAAGTTCTTCCTCACGCTTCGCCAATGATAGTCTTCTTGCCGGTTGGCGGATGGGGCTTGCGTCGCTGGTATCTATCTTATAGTGAAACACATCTTGAAATCTTCAAATTAATTTCTTCGCCTTGGTTCTCTGGTCGGCGGTCAGTTCTTGGAAGGATGTCGATAATTGATTAATTAACGTGTCCGGAACTTCCTGAGATATGTTTCCCTTGGCCTTCACACTTCGAATAATCGAGGATACTGCCGAGCATTCTCCTAAAATTGTTCCTCTCTTAAGAACAACTGGATAACGATTTACGTTCGAACTGGTATTACCTGACTGGCTTTGATCAGTGATTTTCCTACAACTCCAGTACCAGTCTTCATATCATCATTCTTAGGCTCGAGCATAACAATATTCCCCTCACAGAAACTACCATCTAATTGTGCTTGCACGATAGATTCACTTCGTTCTGGAAGGGTAACATCTTCGGCCATTAGAACGCGCATAGCCTTGTCTTCTCGTGGGTTTAAAACAAGTTCTTCTTCATTGACCATCATTACTCCATTCTTCAGGTCAAGTTTAAAACCGTGCTTTTTCATTACGTCCATACCGAGTATTAATTCATCTTCAACGTCAGCTACCAGCGCACGATGTTTAAAGGATGTGTTTCCAATAGTGATGGTCATATCTATTTCTCCTAATGTGGTAGCTTGTTCTCCCGTCGCTGTGCGTAATCTCCACTTGGTTGGTTGAAGATGCGTCTTGCCTGTGTTCTTTACTAAGTCGGGTCTAATTATAGTCTTCGTTGCACCCGTATCCAGTAACATTTTTAGTGCTCTTCTGTCAACAGAGCCATTCACGTAGATGCTACTGGCCTGATGATGAAGGGATGCGACATAACTGATGGATTGTGGGGCTACTAGATTACGGGTCGACGATTGCCCCTTCGCATCAACCCGGCTTAGTTTTCCGACTCCTTTTCTTCTTTTACCGATTCTGTCTCTCAATGAATTTTTCTGCAAAGTCTCTGTGGATGACCCTGTTTACCGCAATACCAACAGAGGAGTTTCTTTCTTCCGGCAAACACTTCATTTATAATTCGTCGCATTTTCTCATCTAGGTCTTCCGTGTCTTTTTTTCTCTCGGCATCAATATTTCGCACTCGAGATTGGTTACGTGAAGCTTGTTTGGCAGCTTCATGTTCTAGTGCATACGAGAGTGCGTTAATTAATGTTTTTGGGCGGGCCAATCGCAGTGCTTGCTGTGTTTCGCTGTCTCGAACTCCGTAGATAAATGCTTGAACGGTCAAGCACTCCAAAACGCTGCCAGGAGCTGCAGGATGTGCGAGACGAACCAAACGAGCTACGTCGACTTCAAATTCTTGAAGGCTTTCTTTTGAACTCTGATAGCGGTTCCTTAGTTGCCTCTGGTACACCTGTTCCAGGTGCGCATTACCGTACCGCATGTCAACCGCTTGACTAGTTGGTCGTAGTCCTCTTGTTCTTCTTCCTTCAGCGTTTGTAGGATGTCGATGGCTTCCCCGCGCAACGAAACAGTCAACGCTGTAGCCTTATCTTTGGACGTCGAGTTATGTGCTTTCGCAGCCGCTTCAAATTGTTTTAAATAATTCGGCCACGAAGACTTTCCATCAAATTCCGGTGTTTTAATGTGCATTGTTGTAGACTTGCCTTTGTTGCATCGGACACTGACGACGTTGTAATTTCAGTGAAATTTTCTCGTAATTCTTCGATCTTCTTGTCATAGTCAACTTTTAAATTCTTCAAGTCTTCTTCAGTTTTTCTAGAATTCTCCTCTAATTTTTGTTCTAAACTTCTAGAATTTTCCTCTAATTTTTATTCTAAACTTCTAGAATGTTCCATTAGTTCTTCCTTTAATATTGTGGAATTTTCTGTTAATTTATGATCTAATGTTCTACACTGCTCCAATAATTCCTCTTTTAGTGTTCTGGAACTTTCTTCTGATTTTCGAGCACTGTCCTCGAATTTTTGTTCTAATGTTCTAGAATTTTCTTCTGCTTTTCTAGAACTTTCCTCAAATTTTTGTTCGAATTTTTCTTCTATAAATTTATGAATATCGGATGGGTCGAATTAGTATTCATCAGGATTTTCACCAGCATCGATTAATGCTTGCCGTAATCTTTCTTGAAGCACTGACTTCTTTCCTGCTGTTTCCAAATACCGCTCTTCCAGTTCTCTCTTGAGATCACTTACTTTTAATTCATTTAATTTTAATTGTTTAGTCGCCATTTTATTTATTTTTAATTAACACTTCACACACCTGACACCAATTGTAACATTTTTATTTATTTGGGTGAAGTGTAAATATTAGACAATTATTAATAATTAAAATAAAAGTTTATTATAACGATAAAAAGATATTAAATATAATTAAAAGATGATAAATATAACAAACACTACGATTAAACAAATATTAAACACTAAATAAGACTAAGACTTAAACACTAAGATTATTTATTTAAACAATATATAGCTCACTTATTTATTTATACAACTATATTTATTTATGTTTACCACTTGTCGACTATGTGTTTATATCACCAACTGTTTAACACGCATCGCTTATTTATATCAGGCTGTCCAATGCCTTCGCTAACAGTGCTTATATACCCCGGCATCCATATTCCAGAACTTACCAGAGCACTATTCTAGATAAAAACCCAAACACAATAGGTTACATCAACCGCGTAATTAAGCAGGTTCGGACACGTCTGTTGCGTCATCGCTAAAAATACACTCGCTCGTCCCTGCAACAGCGGCGGCGACAGCGACGGGGACAGCGGCGGTGACAGTGGCGGCGACGGCGGGCACTGCATATTATAGTACCTATTTAGAAGTAAAATTTCATGAAAAAGTAATTTGTAGACTAATATTTATAATTCTAGACAAATTTTAATTGTTAGAGATCAATGACCCCGTAACAACTCTAGTAAAACTAAAAGGTTTATTTTATTTTCTGAGATAAAGTAGAGTATAGAAGTTATAAATATTTCACTTCATTTCAATATTAAATTACTCCCCTATCCATTAATTAATACATTTCTTTCAAATTTCTACTTCGTCAACTGCTCTGATAAAATTTGTACGCTTCTAACTCCGGAAAGCCTTTAATTACTCTTGGGTGTAAACACTTTGTTGGTAACAAGATAATTGATTATATCCATTGGCAAAATATTTGGAAAATCCGATATACCTATCTTACGAAAACTCACTTTCCTCGCAATCATACAGGCTAATATTACAAATTAACTTGATTTTAGCTAAATAGTGATGTTGCATATCACGTAATAGCTTCTTGAAATACACAGACATTGTAAAACCCATCTATTAAGCACGGACAATGAAACACTAGAAAAATTAGTTGTTCACACCATAATCACTATGGTGTAAACAAATTTTGAATTAGCGCCAAGAAAGTTCATTGCTAATGAAGTCGAAGGTTACCGGAAACAGCTGAGTGCCCGTCCTCTATTTTATGACTCTGTGACGTCATTTTAGATTCACCATCTAGCAGAATTTTTCTGAATCAATGGGTGTGACAATGTTGCCAAATGACGAGAATAAAGTAAAATTAATTTATGCCTGTTAAAAATGATAAAGAAAACGACAAAAATTAAATAATATTTTCTGTATTACAAACAGAATTGTATTCAATAATAAAATTATGTAAAATTTATGTTTTATCAGAGATTGTATTATCGGGTCTTAAGTAAATCATTTGACAACTATGCTATTAACTGTCACTTTTCGATTGTTTTGGTATACCAGATTTGAGATTTGGATCATATTTTAATATATTTTTTCTAGAAAATCTGTTATGGCTTTAAGTAAAGTATTATTTCCGGTTTATCAATTTAAAAAAAAATTTATGTCGTTCTCATTAATGTAAATATTAAATATCACATTTGAAAAGTTTTGTATTATATCATAATATAATATATTTCACGAAAATCTGTTCAGAGCTTCAAATAAAATATCACTTGCGGTTTATCAATTTTAGCCAAAATCTAATATGTTGTTCCCCTTCATATAAAAGTCTTAAATACCAAATTTTACAGGTTTTGGAATATATCATAATATATTTTTCACAAAAATCTAGCTTCAAGTAATTATCACTTCTGGTGTATCAATGGGGTCATACCACATTTTCCAATTTATTTTTTTCTAAAAGTACATTTAAAACTACTTACGAAAATATATTTTATGAAGTGTCTAGTTTTGCAGTAATAATTTTAAGTTTATATAAAATTTCAAATGACGTCACAGTTTTGCGGCCATAATGAGGTCTAACGAGCAAGAATGGAACTACATTTACGTTTATGTCATTGTGTTTTGAAACCAAATATAATCTTTAAAACTTTTGGAGTATTTATTGCCTTATACCATCTTTCCCTTACATCTTGAGGCATAGGGATACGAATAAAACGAGTTGTTCTCGCAGGATGGCACAGAACAATATTGTACAACCATTATAATATCTAAATCAAACATAAATTGTATTTATTTATTATTTTTATGTAGTATATTTCGTTATTTGTACTTAAAAAAAAAACAACTTGTTGCAAGTATTGACGTTACTTTCAAAATATTAGATATATAAGGTTGTTAGAAAAAAGTGACAGATCTGTTCCAAGGGCGGATCTAGAAAATGTTCAAGGGGGGGGGGCATTTACGTTTTTTTTTCAGATAACGGTAAATAATTATTAAAAAGTTTTAAGGCTATTAAAACGTATAATTATTATTAAACCCTATTATAGTCATATAATATTGACAAACAATTCTGACAATTCTCACTAAACAATTCTCAACTCAAGGAAATCTCACTAATCAAATCAGACTTTGTCAGTTACAACGAACTATATAACAATATCTAAACGACGATTTTTGGACGCAGCATGTATTTGTATTATGGTTCTTTAAGTTTTTACTCTCTACATTTCAAAAAGTGAATATTAACTTAAGATAAGTGAAAATTCACTTACAATGAGTGGAAATTCTCTTATTAAAAAGTGAATATTCACTTTTTGAAATTAAGAGAGCAAATTTTAAGCAGTCTGAAAAACACGGAAATTGTTTGACAATCCAAAATGTGGAAACTTTTCCGAGTTGTGTTAGAGTATTACAACATTTTTGAGAGATTTTATTTTAATAACATTTATTGAAATCAAATCAAAATAAAACGGAATTAAAAAATACGCCCAAGGGGGGGGGGCATGCCCCCCCCATGGACCCGCCCTTGATCTGTTCATGTACAGTAAAAGCACGAGTACGGGTGTGCCTCACAATCGTGTATTTGTGTACAAAACTGTGACGTCACAAAACCAAGCTCAGAATCTTTATAAAGAAAATTACGAATGAAAAGTATAATCATATTAAATATGTTTGATGTATATATGCATAATATTAGGTAAATTTTTCATTTATGAAAGAAAAATCAACATTTTTTCTTTTTGGTATGACCCTATTTTAGCCAAAATCGAATATGTTGTTCCCCTTCATATAGAAGTCTTAAATACTAAAATTGAAAAGTTTTGGAATATATCAACATACTTTTCACAAAAATCTGTTCAGAGCTTCAAGTACAGTATCACTTCCGGTTTATCAATTTTAGCCAAAATCTAACATGTTGTTCCCCTACGTATGGAAATCTTAAATACTAAAATTGAATAGTTTTCGATTATAGTTTAATATAGTTATTCATTAAAAACTCTTATAGGCTTCAAGTAAAGTACTACTTCCGGTTGTCCAATTTTACCCAAAATCTAATCAACTCTTTATGTGAACGCAGAAAACTTAAATACGGAAATAGAAATCTTTGGAAGTTTGAAGAGTTATCGTGGACGAAAAAATCGTCACACAGTTATCATCATAAAAATAGGAAAAACGAGTTGTGGTGACCCAAATTTGTGCTTATTCACTGAAAACTCACTATCGAATTTTTGGATCGTAAACATTACCTTCGATATGACGAGAGGTAAAAATTTAGTCGGACGTTAAACGTTGAACGCACCACGGGAGTTAAACAGACAATAAAGCCTTTGGTCAACGTACACATCTTGGGCCAGAGGCTCTCGGAAAATACACGGTTGACCTCAGGCGTTATTGTCCTTATAACACCCCTCATACGTTAATTTCTATAACGTTCGTTATGCTTATAACATTTTTTGCACGATCGACCCACAAAATTTTAAAAAAAGATTGAAAAATTATTTTGACATTAAAAATTTTTAGTTGTCATTTTGAAAGTAAGCTATGATCGTTGGTTTTATTTACTTGTCATTTGCCTCCTGCCTCCCTGAACTTGTAAATAATATCTACTGTCTTGCAAACCCTATCAGTAAACATTAAAAAGATCCGATCGTGCAAAAAAATATAACATTTTCTTTATCTCCCATAATAAGCAAAAACAAGTTTTAGCATGTAGCTCAGAATTAAGAGACCATAGAAAATTCCTGTGGTGAATATTATATTTGTCTCAAAAAATTGACTATGGAATATTCAAGTGATTTTAGTCTTTCATAATATAATCCGATACCCTAAAAACATTGAAAAAAATACACGATACACCTGTACTCTATTATTCGTCTTCTATAAACAACTACATATTATATGCTTTAATTTATTCGGTTTACTTATTGTAAAGTTGAAATTATATGTTTGTTCATGCATTTATAGAAAATTAGTAAAACTATATTTTTTTTATAGGTGAAATCTGGGAAAGTGTTCGCCGTTGCTACTGAAGATATGGACGCATTAACATTTGGATCAAGTGTATTATTGCGGCACATGACTTTTAGTGAAGCTAGAAAAATGCCGATTCAAGAATTCCACTTGGACAAAGTATTAGAAGGAATGAATCTTAGTCGTGATCAAGTAATTAATTTGAAAGAAATAACTGTTGAACATTATTTATTTTTTGTATTTAGTTTATAGATTTGTGCATATTATTAGGATGCGATTATTGTGATAGCATCAAAGGAATTGGACCAAAACGCGCCATAGACTTAATAAATCAACATAAAAGTCTCGAAAAAGTATTAGACAACATTGATCAGAAAAAATATGTACCACCTGAAAATTGGTGTTACGATGATGCTAGAAGATTGTTTTTAGAACCTGAAATTGCCGACCCAGAATCTTTCGATGTAAGAATTAAAATATGAATTGAAATAGTATAAATAAAAACCTATGTTTTCAGTTGAAATGGTCAGATCCTGATGAAGAGGGACTAGTAAAATATTTATGCGGAGACAAAAATTTCAGTGAAGAAAGAGTTAGGAACGGCGCCAAAAAGCTACTGAAAGCTCGTTCTTCAACTACGCAAGGAAGGCTAGATACTTTCTTTACTGTTACTTCTGTCCCAAATCCAAAAAGAAAAATAGAAAATAAGAAAAATACGCCGAATAAACGTGGCAGAGGTAGAGGTAGACCAAAATAATCATTTTTTTTATCATTTCATTTATTTCATATAACAATTGTAATAATTTTTCTTAATTATAAATCTTTCGATAAGTACTGCTTAGCTAATGCTCTTAAAAACCTAGACTTACGGTTATTCATTGCCTCTCGTTGGATCTCTTCATTGTTGTTAGAATTTAGTTCAAGCATTGCAATAGCTTTGATCTGGAAAAAATAATAAAATATTAAATTGTCATTAAAAGAAAATGTTTTGCAATTACAGCCTGTTGTTTCCTATGATTTTCTCCTCTTTTGTGATGCAAATATACCAGATACTCTAAAATTGTAATGTCCCAAATGCAATTATAATATGCATCAATGGCATCATAACAATTGGTAGATTTATTTTCACCTAAACACTTAAACGCGAGTCCATAATCAATATCATCCAAAAATTGGTATAAAATTGCTGCTTGAGTGTAACAGTTTATCTGAGTGCAACATTTAATCATTCGTTTATAAATATGATCATCTATTGCAGATTTCATAGGTGGTTGATTAAAATAATCTGTCGCAATAATTAATGTTTCAATGTAGTATTTTAAAGCTGTTTCATAGTGTGAATTTCCTAAAAAAAATATTTTATAAAATCCTGAAAATATTTTGTGACAAATATTTACCGAAATTTATATCTCCCATAAGTCGCAACCAAGATAAAATAGTATTAGGGTAATATTTCAAAGCTTGTTGTACTAACTGGGATAATATTTCACATACTGCTTTCGTATTGTATGAATTTGCACTTGAAAATTAATGAATATATAATGTAATGTAATGTGATGTAATTTATAAACTTACTTGCTAACGACGGCTGGCCACAAAACTATATAATCAACATTCAATTCTAAACTAGATTCATCCTTTAACACATTATACAGCCGTGCTAACATTGAAATTACTACACTGAGAGCAGTTATATCTCGAAGTCCAGATAAAAAGGAGACTAAATTTGCTTTAGTATTAATTGTTGGCGAATCTCTATGCAAAACAGTTGTATTTCCACTACTAGTTCTTTTAGTTTGTGTTGAACTTGGTCCAAATATCGGTAAAACTAAAAATAATCGTACTTTTATATTAAATGCATAAATTAATTGTGGTTCAAGTCCAGCCAAATTAAATTATTTATTGGATTGGCGCATTCTCGACATCGGCGGTGAATACTCGCAAAATGACTACCGGTAGGCGATCTTCCTTAAAATTAGTTCGTGGGGTTTCTGAATGGTTGGACAGGCCGGGATTATATCCCATCGATATCAAACTTGCAAATTATTTAAATTTTCAATAGAACCTCTGTGATGCACTCTCCACGACAACTTTGAATATCCGAGAAATGAGGCTTGCGAAACTTCTTCAATAGTGCAGATATAGAGTGTCCGTTTTTCGAGCCTCACTGTTGGGATCTCGATTATATTAAGAGTTACAAAATAAGTTAAATTAGGGTAAAGTTGCCCCATTAGTAGACGTACATATTTGTTTTGCATTAAATAAGTATAAAAATTCAAATTTTACTGATTTTTATTTGGGCAAAGACCATGAATATTGCCCTAAAGAAGTGCAAACCAAAATTCATACTTCGAAGTTATTTGTAATAATGAAAATCAGCAAAATTTGAATTTTTATATTTATCTAATGTTCTATGCATTTCTCGGAAAAATAAATGCATCATTAAATGGTGTAGTTCGTAGCTAGAGTCCGTGTGTTTAGAGAAAAAACCGACGCACAGACCAAAATTCATCCGAGCGGATCCAACTTGTGAAAGTAGGGGTGGTACGATTTTGTGACAGGTAGCAGATGTTTTTAGCGTATGGGTTATAGATATAAATATGGACAAAGATAATCAATGAAATGTCTTTGTGCGAGTAATAATTATATGTATACTTGTTTATGAATATTGTGTATCGTAAATGATAATATTAAAATTAATAACATTTAAATATTATTCAGTTAAATGTTTTTTGAGCGAGTATTAATAGTCAACATTCGTAGGTTGGGTAATACAACTTCTACTGCGCCGATTTGTTTTTTCTCTAAACGCATGGACTCTACTCAAATACAATTAACATTGAACTTTTTGATGAAACTTAAAATCCAAGTTCTGCAGCTATTAAATACAACGTATGTAAATTTTTAAATCACTACACCGCCTATAACCAGAGATATTTGCGAAAATGAAACGAGACAGTGTGTAAAAATGTAACAGGTATTCTTACGGGAAAAATGTACTTCCGTTAACTTAAATTAACTTTTTGTAATAGAAATAACATTTAAAAAATGTGTTGATTTTTTGTGAGTAAATCAATTATTGATTATAATTATATTATTTTTTAAATATACTGTTACAGTACTAATTACGACAAATAAAATTAATAAAAGAAAATAGGTACGGCTCAATTGCGCGCGTAAGCGCGGGATATTTAAATAAAAAATATTTTCCCTACAACCAAAGTTGTATTTTTTGGTAGTGCGTGAAAAGTAAATAGACGTTGTTGGCAAAATATACAATCGGTCAACTTACCAGTCGGGTAGTTAATTATAGTATGTATGTTCCGTAACGCAACCGGTTCGATCAGGTTTACGGTTTTGTGTTCCTAATGCCAGGTTTCTCCAGAGCAACTTAAGACTTAAGTCGTGACTTATTCCTAAGTTCCACCGTAAATTGTTGCACCATGCAAAAATGTCAAAATGTGAGACGTAAGTAGCACTTAAATGTAAGTTGAAAAAAACAGTGACTTATGTGTCATATATGACAGTTGCCATATCAGTTCACAGTAAATTTGTTTCATTTTATGAAGTTACGGTGCGTCTTCAGCGATATGGACAAAAAACGTATTAATTATAGCAAAGAAGAAAAAAAATTGCTAACGAAGATTGTGGATGAATATAAGGCGATAATTGAAAATAAGAAAACTAATACGGTCTCAAATATCCAAAAGGACAATACATGGAAATTAATTGCCGCCACATTTAATAAAAATGTATTAAATGTATATAGAGATGCGGCCAGCCTAAGAAAAATGTGGGCAAATCTAAAGACCGAGGCCAGGAAGACGTCGGCGAAGGAAAGGGTATCTCTTAGTGATGGGATCATTCGAATGAAAATAATCGAAATATTCGATTATGAAAATGTCTCGAGATATCTCGAGTGATTTTTAAATCATTCGAATGATTATATCGCTCGAATGATATTTCAAGAACTCGAGTGCGCTTAATTCATTCGAATGATTTTATCGCTCGAATGGTATTTCATGTGTAGACTGAATATATCGGTTAAAGTCGAGAACTCGAGTGCGTTTAAATCATTCGAATGATTTTATCGCTTGAATGGTATTTCATGTAGTAGACTGAATTTCTTAGGTAAACTATTCGTGAACTCGAATGCGCTTTCATTCGTATCTCGTAATTCGGACTATGGGAAAGATAACTCACGTAGATTGGATACAAAAATAATTTAATTTCTTTGTTAAACTGCAGTATTTAAATTAATAAAAACATTAAAACAATCAAATAAAAAACTTTCATTATTTATCAATATTGGGTAACATCACTTTCATTGCAAATTACTAATGTAATTTTTTTAGACATTTTATAATAAAACCACATACGATACGACTTAAATTCGTTTAATTTTTTTCATTTCTTTTTTAATTGTTGGTAAAAGTAACTATATATCATTTTACATTAAAAAATAAAATATTTTAGAAAACATATTATCTTGCTGTGTCACTAGAATGACAAAATGTAATATTAATAAAAATTATCTGTATCATAATTTAATTTAACTAAATAAAATGAAATTATAGCGAGTGGGCCAACTTCATTGAGACGGGGCTCGTATAATTATTATTATTATTCACCTTATCAAATAGAAAAATGAAAATAAACCTGAATCAGTTGTCAGTTTCTCACTGCCAGTCTGCCAGTATTATTGCAATTACTACAGACACACACATGCAGCAGAGCAGAAGACTGACGAGATACGGGAATGTGAGATGCGAAGTAATCCGAATACAACCGAACCGAGATCGAATGATTTGTGTTAGGGGGGGTATTTTTCGCTCGAGCACAAAACTATTCATTGAATGAACGAATGAAGTTCTCATATCTCGAATACTCGAGTGATCATTCGATTATGAAATTCATTCGAATACTAATCATTCGATTCTCAAAATCATTCGATTATGCCCATCACTAGTTTCTCTATATAAGACTGGCGGTGGTCCACCTACGAAAAATGATGATACAGATAATGCCCTAATTATGGCAGTGGTTAATAAAAAAACAGTACATATTGGTGTTGAAATTGGTAATGATTCTTGGACAAGCCCGTTCATTACTATTGTATAAAATTTTTTGGCATTTACTTACTTATTGTCTTGAATATATTCCAATTGAGGTTCGATTTGCCTCAGAATATCTATAGCTGTAATTTTAGTTAGTCTGAACCTACAGAAGAAATCTTTGTCGTCGTATAATTTAAACAAATCAATCCTATTATATATTTGTCGCGGAATTCTGACATTTTCAACAATATCGAAAAAATCAACTTCGTCCACATTATCCACGATGTTAACGTCGTCAAAATTAGGGAAATCCGCTAAATCCATATCGAATACTATTGATACAAATGTAAGCATATAAACACTGACATATACAATGACAGCTTTGACATATTTTACGCTGTTGCCAATGTAATTTGTGACATAAGTTAAGTTCGCATTTGAATTTGCTGGTGCAACGCAATTGGGATATAAGACCGACTTACAATTAAGTAGCACTTCAATAATCAACGACTTAAGTTGCTGTGGAGAAACCGGGCATAAGTTCCTGAAAAATGTTGGTAAAAAGTCGGACCACGGCAACCACGAAATAATCTTGGTTTCTCTGGAATTTTTACCCCCCACTGCACCGCTACTTTCAAACATCATCATAACAAAATCAAACTATATACGTCAATGTCAAATTTCTAAATCGCGTTAGTGGTATTACTAATAATTATTATAGATGTAAGTGAAAACATTTATATTTGACATATTGCAGGTTGTGTTATTTTTATTGGCATTAAACGTTATAAAATGTTCAATTTCGTTGTCATATTCAACGTTATCATTCATTTGATTCATTTTTATTTTTGTTAGGTTGTGTCAAGTTTAAATGTCATATGATTCAATGTCAGTCTGTCCCGAAATAGATGAAAATATTCAGGAACCACGGTGTACCCTGAATCAAGACTGTTTTTTTTTTTAATTACGGAACATATTAGACAGTAAATAATAATGAAATTAATAATTTTGTAATATTAAGAAATATTAATGTACACTATACAAATGAAAGAAATGTAATTATTTTTATTAGCAGATTGAGGGCCTACTAACCTAATTCTAAAGAACAGTATCATTTTTCTTTTTGACATGAGTTCTATAGCCAAATTTTTAATATTAAATGTATAATTTATACAATTCTAGAATACTAATCTACTTATCTCTGAGGTCTTGAGATTATTTCGAAAGTATTATAAAAAAGAGCACTAACAGTATTTGAAGATGCTTGTACCCTCTGTATTATTAGAAACAGCACTAACATTTCGGGTGTACGAAAAATATTGTATGCAACACGTGTGTAAAATAGTGTTTTTTGTCCCGCGCAATAAAACATCGCACTCGATTAAAAAAAATACTACTTTACACACTTGTTGCATAAATAAGTATTATTAGAATTTATTTTATTATTACTATCTTGTTTTTATGTTATTTGTTATTATTATGTACATTATTAATTTCCATACTACCCAAAGCAAAAGCCAGAAATGCAATATGAAATGCGTGTTTGTCAGCGCTGCGCGGAGCATGCGCAGAATGTATACGACTACGTAAGTCAAACGAAAGTTGAATGGGGGAGTGTCAGAATTTTTGAATTTTTAATATGTTAAAATATTTTTAAATCTAACGTGTTTTTACTTTTCTATTTTGTAAAATTTTAAAATATACTGGAGAAAAAAAATGTTAAACTTTTGCAATATTTTCTTCTCGCCATTACGGCGTATGTGCGAATTAGGTTTCGACATACGTGCCCAAAACGTGCTTCATAGAAAGAGACAGAAGCAAAACACGGCCACCTATTTATGTTTACATTTGACACTTGACAATCTAATTTCTGTGTTTATCGTATTTTCTAGGTTTTACATTTACATATTTAAAATCAAATAATTTACTTTTACGATTTGACATGTAATTTGACGTTTCAATAGCAAATATAGAAGACCTACGTTCATGTTTTCATTCTAAACTAGCGCTTGTAGCGGACAACTACGGCGAACCAAAGATACTGCATACGTCATCATATTGCAGGCGATTTAACTAACGATAAATTTAATATCGTTTGTACAAAAAAATACGCTATATTTCATTACTTTTATTACATTAATAGTAAATATTGCATGTATAGTAAGTATTGCAGTAATGTGGACAAATTATTACATTTTAACATGACTAAACTCCTCCATTATGAATATTTTGATTAACATAGCGTAGGAACTACCTTAGAATAACTGAGTTTTAATTTTTCAATGATGAGGCGCGGAAAATGCGCACCTATATGACATCAGAACCGAAATCTGCCTAGAAATGCAGGTGAGACTTCGAGCAGTGGGTTATTAGGGTACCTTTATAACCAGAACCAGGGTATGGCCATGGCGTGGCTCACGTTTCGTCTGCCAATGACGGGCCCTCTGTCATATGTGTAGTTCTTGCGCAAATTATTATGTATTTTCGTGGCTATTTGTTTTATTTTAATGAAAAACACAGGTACATATCATTTTAATATGTATTTAAAGTGTAAGTAATATTTTTATTTTATTTACTTGTGTAGTTTGTTAAAATACCACGATTACTGACAATGAATCTTTTCAATTTAAAGAGATAGAAGATATGCGCAATGGGGATTTGCGCATAGTAAGAACAACTGAGATCTATGATGTTTGTTTCTAAAAAATTTAGACGTAAAATGTAAGAATATCTGAAATAACATTAAAAAATCTTATCGAAATAAGCCACAAAAGCTTTTATTGAAGTTAAAATGTCTAACGATGCAAACTTTCACTGAGAATGCAGGTATTTTAACTGCAATATTTTTGACGTTTCGTTTGACAGCCCAACTGGCAGTTGTTCGCGCCATTTTCTTACTATTTGCAACGATGGAAAGAGATAGCCGTTAAATTGTCCATTTATAAAACAACTAAAAATTACCAATATTAAGCACAATCATTTAAATTTTTAAAAGATATGTTTAGGATATATAATTATTATGTAAATAAGAACTACAAATATTAAATTAGATGTTATAATAACAACCCATATCCTATATCGGGAAATGAATTCTCAGTATGTTTGACATGAGCCCGACAATGGCGGCGATCTTGGCCCATGGCCATACCCTTGCCCTGGTTATAAAGGTACCCTATGGGTTATAAGCCATTGAGATATATTTATGTATTTATATGTTATCGATTTCTGTGTTAAAATAAAGAGGTGCACCAAGAGATAAGTAATAAACCGTAAAGATTTTTTTTCTCCAAACTTACCTAAATCCCACATATCTCGTGAAACTTTCTTATTTCCTTTATATTTAGAAAGATCTTGACAAGCATAAGCAACAGCCGCTGCCATTTCAAAATAATTCCAACGTTTTTCTAGTCCGCAAAGATATTCCCATTCGCCCAAATTTAATAAACACAAAGCACATTGTTCTACAACTTCCAAACGTGGAATTACAGAATCTCCTGCTTCTAAAGCAGACAAACAGGCTTGACATTTTGTTACTATTTGTTGTTTATCTAAAGTAAGAAAAATAGGAAATTTATTTCAATTTATTGAACTTTAGTCATAAATATCCTTACTTAATTGGTTTCCTGGCCACTCTATAATCAACTGTGCAATTTGCACTAAAAGTGCTTCCCAGTTTATAAGCCTACATAATTTGTAAATTATGTTCGGCGTAACATTTGTATGAGCTTTAACTTCAATTTCAAGTAGATTTAATAATTCAATACTTGCATCAAAATTATTTATATTCATCAATTCTCTGGATTTGGCTAGCAAAATATAACAATAATCTTGTAGAAAACCTCTTGGCATAGACATAACTACGCTTTGCAAAGGAATTGCAAGTTCCCAATTAGAATTTAAACGCCAAACTGGTTTGGTTGGATTGGTAGCTGAAAGTTTTACCAATAATTCACGGATACATTGGGGTGAATACGTTGCCATTAATTTTTGCTCAATTGCTTTTGCTTCTAAATATGGATTCCCTGAAAAAAGGCGAATAAGTAGTAGAACTAAACAAAGAAAAATTAAAAAATTACTCCTTATTGTGAAGTCTGGTAATAACCAATCAGTAGTTTTTAAGCTGTCTGGAATAAAAATTTCATCAGTTTTTATTTGGGCTTTTGATATCATTTCTAAATCTTCACTAGTCAACAAGTTCTTCAAATTTATATCATTCATAAGTTTAGTAAATAATTCTGGAATATCTTCAGTCATCAACATTTTAATGAAAAATAACTTAATTCTGTCCCGATCAGCCTGAGAACATGTTTCTAGAACAGAATTTATTGCCTGCAAAATATCACATTTTAATAAAAAATCGATGAGTGGAATTTATACGTAAACAGAGCCGAATTTAAAATCAGACTTAAATTTAGGAACATCCACAACTCCAGATTTCACAAAAAAATAATTAATAATATCTCCTAAAATTTAACTTTTTCACTGTTTTCTCAAAATATAGATTTTATTATTTACCACTTTAAAGTGGGGTACCAACTAATATATTTTTCAGGGGTTTTAGTCGTCTAGAGGCGTCCTTATTTGTAAATCCGGCCCTGTGCATAGAAATATGAATATAACTACCCAAAATAAAATGTCTATAGCTTTCATCCCGCCATATTTTAATCTATGCAGAAAATCTCCAGTGTGACTAGTTTCTCCATCCAAAATATATCGTACTACGTTCAACATTTGAACCTGTAAGAGCAAATCTCGTGCAACCGTAAATTTGCCACTAGATAGTGCCCCTTGGATATCTAATTCTAGTACTGTTCGATACATTACTGGAATTTCACGGACTCTGTTATCTTGTTGCAAAATTGACAAAATGCCCTAACATAATTAACGATATTCAGTAATATATAAAGATTAAATTTGTTCATTCTTACCGTATATTGATCAACAACTGAAGCGTTCATCTGTTGCAACAAACTTGGAACAAAACCTTCCACAGGAACATTACAAGCGTACAAAAACCCATTTAAATAATGCATATCAAAACTAGCATATACAAAAGGTTGTTCTGGATCTAAGTTATAAAAACATTCAGAACATTTCAGAAAATGTTGTTTAGCTAGAATGTAATCTTCACGATGAAAATAAAAACTTCCTAAATCGTAGTAAATTTGGGCTTGAAATTCTTGCCGTGAAACTTCTATAGATTTGTCCCAATTTTGTTCTATTTCTTTAGTGTCTTCATTTAGCATAACGAAAGTATCAAAAGTAGGAATTTTTGGGGTACGGTTTAAAGATAATACAGCAGAAAGAAAATTTACACTAGTCATTACTAATTCGGGGGTACACATGAACAATTCATCAATAGTGCCTATTATCATATCTCCATTAGTTTTTGAATTTTTCATATACAAAGAACGTTCCACAAACATTCTAATTAACCATCTATGAAACATTACTAGGGCGAACAAATGTTGATCAGAAATAGTGGGTAAATCACGTAAATCACATTCTGGAATATTTGGTAATTCTAGTTTTTTATTTTCACTAGTAAAATAAATTAAATCTTGAAGTAATTGTATTTGGATCTTAACCATTAATTTAGATTCTATAATATCTAAATTCCATTTCATATAAGCAGCAATTTTCAAATTTAAAATTTTAAGCGCTAAATTTTTTAATGTGTCTCTAGGTTTTAAATCTGATATATTTTCCATATTTCCTTCTCGTTGCTCGTCTTCCAAACGTTTAACATCATTTTTAATTGAATCCATTACAGATGTAGTAAATTTTAAGATGAGTTCTGTAGCCGAAGGATCTTAAGAAAAAAATAATTTTCTGTTACCTTTCATATATTTTTCCAACACCTATTTGCAAAACAACACTTTATCCACAGAAATCTCGCTGTTAAAATAAAAATTTAATTATGAGGTTGGATAAATACAAACAAAAACACATACACAACAGTCAACAAAAATTGCGTTGCGTAAAAATTAAATATTAATGTCAATTGTTATTTTTAGATGTCTTCAAAGTAGGTGTTGGAAAAAATATGTGCCACTCGAAAGTAAAGACATTTTATCCACTTGCAGAAATATATCTTTACTCACTTGTATCATAAATAACTGCAATTGTTGATTTACCTGGTTTAGGCTTTTCCAAATGCTTCAATAATAGGTTAGTATCTAATAAAAATTCGAACCAAAGGACCGTGTCAGGTGATATTGGAACAGTGCCAGGCCGCAACAAATCCACATCCATATTAGTAAAAAAATTGAATAATTTTGTAGTAGTTTATGAAAAAATAAATCTAAATAAAAATTTGACAACAATCAAATATTGACATTTCCCAGTAGGTAATTTAGAGATTCCAAATTCGACATTTTATATGAAGATAGATTCATACAATAAATTTATATAAAATGTACAAATTTTGTACATTTAAAAAGTTTATAATAGAATTATGAAAGTTATAATAATATGCAATATACAAAGTATTTAGAAAATTAATATTTGCTAATTATAGCGTTTAGAATTCGAATATATATTCTTATTCTTCTGTTGGTAATCTTGCAAAAAGCCATGAAAGCTAATATCAGTTATGTGTTGTTTCCCGCAGTTTGCGCGTCTATTGACGATAAAATGTTTTAAAATTTGAATTTGGCATACTATTTTATACTATAAGTTAATAATAATGTACAACTCACGTAAAATACATTGATTGATCTACGCGTGTATGTGACATACAATAGAGACAGTTTACAACCATAATATAGTCCAGTTTTAGTAAACAGACATACGTTTACATTTCTTTGACGTGATATTCTATGCTGCATTGTAGGTGAGAAAAATATACATATACATTGTACGAGTTTCTACAAAATGAGCGTTTTCTAAAAGTCTTTATGATTTGTATAAATGTTTTATGTTATTTTTTGAACTGTCAGTGTGCAACACGTTTACTTTGAAATTTCTGTCTGAAAGGTTATAATAATGGAAGTTAATTTTGATGTATATGTACATAGATAACTTTGCAGTTTATAATAATGCCCCAGTTTAATAGATTTTTGTAATGCTTACACTAAAACTATACATTAAAGACGTTATTTCTTATTTAATTTTACTTGTTTCTTGAATGTAACGTCTTTTTCATTTCAACATCATGATTTTGCTTGTTCAGTCTACTTTTGCCTTTATTTGAAAGTATATCATTAATGTGTGATTAACAATAATTATTTCACTTATTTTTTGTTCAATATTCTACTAAAATGATCGGTTTTTAATACTAGTGTATACATTTCAGAGTTTGGATGGTATTTTAGTATAGCATATCTCTGCAACTTTAAAAATGTCAGAGATAGTATATCCACAGGGCTGTCGCCCTGTTACGGAAGATTTGGGACCTGATGAACTTATTCGCAGACTTAAAGTATGTTTATCATACATTTCCAAAACATTCGCATTTTAACTTGCTTTCTTTGTAGACTTTAGCTCATACTTTACAAAGTATGGAACAAGATGAAGGGGCATATCAACAGTATATCCCTCTTGCTTTACACTTAGCAGAAGATCAGTTCTTACATCACCCTTCAAGAGACATACAGTTATTAATAGCGTGTTGCATAGCTGATGTTTTACGGGTTTATGCCCCAGAAGCACCTTACAAAGACCCAGAACAAGTCAAAGTAATTTTTATGTTTCTTATTAAACAATTAGCAGGATTAAAGGATCCAAAAGATGCTGCTTTTAAACGATATTTTTATTTACTTGAAAACTTAGCATTTGTTAAATCTTTCAACATGTGCTTTGAATTAGAAGATTGTCAAAAGATATTCTGTGGTCTTTTTAGTCTTATGTTTAAAATTATCAAGTGAGTAACAGCAAATATTTTTTACTTGAAAAATAAATTTTATTGTGAATGTATTTTAGTGATGAGCATTCTGAAAGAGTTAAATCATTTATGCTGGACGTATTAACTCCATTAATAACTGAAAGTGACACTGTATCGACAGAATTGTTAAATATTATTCTAATGAATATAGTAGAACCAAACAAAACACAGAGGAAAAATGCCTTTCAGTTAGCTAGCGAACTGATTGTTAAAACTAGTGCAACACTTGAACCGTACATACAAAATGTAAGTTAATCATACTTTTCTTAAAGACGTAAAAAATGTATGCAACTAGAGTGTGAATAGGAAAGTAACCGAACGAGCCGTAGGCGAGTTCGTCAAATCCTATGAGTGAAATAAACTATACTTTTACTCATGCATAAATAACTATTTTAATTCATAGTTAAAATTAATAAAAATTGGAATAAATCCACAAATAAAAAAAACACATTGGCACAATGAGCAAATCTTGATGATATATGCAAATGTTAATCAAAAATCTCATGGAAAATCAATTTTTCTCGCCAACATTGTTGTACACTTATTTTTAAAGTATAAAATTCTGCATTTTTTTATAATATTAATTTAGAGACACGTTAAAAATATTTAGAAATTCGTATTAAAATGGATAATAATAAAAGTTTGTGAACTCGACATTAGTTGTGAATCATAAAGTTTCTGACCAACTTTAAGTTTTTTTTATAAAAGTGTATATTTACAAAAATAATACTGTAATTGTGATATTTAAAATTATTTTGTTGAAATTTAATCAGAATTACAAGTTTTTTTATTAATATTTTTCTTTAGAGTGTAAAAAGTTTTAAAAATATAATTTTATTATTTTTAGAAGTATTTAAAATACTAATATTTCACTGCTTATTAAATATATTCAACAGTTTATTAATAATCTGTATGATAATTTAGGATTTAGCGGAAATGTGCGACAAAATGTAAAATTTTAAATAAGTGTCTGAAGTTTAACTTTAGAAGAAAAGTGACTATTGTTCTAAACATTAAAAAGGAGCACTGTATGTATTTGGAAAGGAGACACTTGTATCATTCTATATTAGTGTGAATTTGCATTTATCTAATTTTTGAAAAAATATAATTTGTACTATTTTTCCACTGATTCCTGTAATTAATGAAAAATACTAATAATAATTCTGAGATATGTGAAAACATTTACATCTTGTTTCAGTTCTTCAACCAAGTTTTAATTTTGGGCAAAGAAGAAAAAGATTTACAAATATATTCTAAAGTTTACGATTTAATATTTGAGTTGAACCATATATGTCCTACAGTTTTGGTTTCCGTTTTACCACAATTAGAATGCAAATTAAAAAGTCCTCTGGAAAATGAAAGACTCGGTGCTGTCACACTTTTAGCGCGAATGTTCTCAGAAAAAGATTCAGAGCTCGCAAAACATCATACAGCATTATGGAGAGCGTTTCTTGGGAGATTTAATGATATTTCAGTAACCATCCGAACTAAATGCGTACAGTATTCCATGCACTTTTTGCTAAATCATCCAGATTTAAGGAAAGACATTACTGAAACTTTAAAAATGAGACAGCATGATTCGGAAGAGAATGTACGGTATGAAGTTGTAATGGCAATTGTATCAACAGCGCGAAAGAATTTCCAAGTTGTTTCGGATTCAGAAGATTTATTAGAATTTGTCA
Source organism: Harpalus rubripes (assembly GCA_963082715.1). Taxonomy (NCBI): domain Eukaryota; kingdom Metazoa; phylum Arthropoda; class Insecta; order Coleoptera; family Carabidae; genus Harpalus; species Harpalus rubripes. The sequence continues at coordinate 35,447,115 of OY720457.1, read as the reverse complement.
AAGAAAGAACGTTAGATAAAAAGGTAATATTTAATATTTTTGTCTGTTGCAATTGCCTAATATTTGTGTATATTATAGTTTAAAATTCGGAAAGAAGCAATGTCTGGTCTTGCAATGATTTATCGGAAACATTTAAATGATCCGGATGTTCCAAACGCAACTAAAAAGGCTGTAACGTGGATTAAGGACAAGATATTACATGGCTATTATATGCAAGGTACCTTTTAACACCTTTACCTAGAAAGCATCCCTTGTAGTTCAAAATGGTACATTTTTACTCAGAAATCGTCAATTATAATTAAGAATATTCAATTTTATTAGAGAAAATGTCAAAAATATTTGTATTATTGAACTATGTATTACTCTTGATTTATATAAGCAGTCAATGTAGTTTCCCTATGATTCTTGAGTAAATCAGGCTAGTACGTATTTCAAAACCTACACTATATTCTGAATAATAATTGATCTGAAATACATTTATGGGATGGTAGCAGTTTCTTTATGATATAATAATACAATTTTGGCAAAACGGCATTAAAACTTCTGTGACGTCACAGGTGCGAAGTAATATAAGCAATGAGAGCGAAAGAAATGGCTCACACCTTTTCCTTTCGCTCTCGTTGCTTGTATTACTTCGAACAGATGATGTTACAGAAGTTTTAATGCTGTTCTTCTCGAATTCTATTAAAATGTAACAATTTTTTTTTAAAAATCGAGTATGTTATTTTTAACTATACAGGGTGGTTGATTTTTCATTGTCCAGCTTATATCTTCTGAAATATTAAAGATAAAAGAAAAAGTTAAATACAACCTGATCTATAATTTAGCATAAACAATTTTTTTCCAAGGCCTACCGATTTTTTTGGAAAAATGTTTAACTTTAATTTTTTAAATAGAACACCATGTATATTTTGACAAAATAAGATTCTTAATAAATTTCTCTTTACAATGATGTGTAACAAGTAAGGATTTACCTTTAAATTATGTCCTATAAAGCAAATAGAAATATGATCAAAGTAGGCTATGATATTCTATTGTTTATACCTGTAACTTCTGTCACACATGAATATTCTGATATTGGCTACGTAGGGGTTTTCCTATGAATAAAATTATGTCTTAGTTAAATAAGAATCTTAACACCTTTCTCACTATTATAATCAGTATTATTAAATCTTTGACAGATGTTAGTGGTATAAACAATTGAATATCACAGCCTACTTTTATCGTATTTCTATTTGCTTTATTAGACATAATTTAAAGGTAAACCCTTACTTGTTAAGAGAAATTTATTTAGAATTTTATTCCGTAAAAATATACAGGTGTTCCATTTAAAAAATCAAATCAAATTAAATATTTTTCTGGAAAATTAGTGGGCCTTGGAAAAAATTGTTTATGCTAAATTATAGACCAGGTTGTATCAAATAACTTTTCTACATAATTTTTTCTTGTACCTTTAATATTTCAGAAGATATAAGCTGGACAATGAAAAATCAACCAGCCTGTATACGAGACTATATTATTATTTTCTCTAAATTTTCAAGTAATGTTGATTATTCTAAATTACAAATGTAGCTTTCTGAAATATATTTGACCATTTAAAAATACAATTAGAAAAGTTTTATTTAATTTTTGTTTGATGTTAAAATTTATATATTTTTAATATAGGAATTGAAGATAGATTATTAGTGGAAAGGTTATTAAATACATGTTTAGTCCCTTTCCAATTATCAGCAGAAGAAAGAATGAAAAAATTATACCATTTATTGGGTACGATAGACGATCATGCCACCAAAGCTTTTATTGAATTACAAAAAAATCAAATGTGGTATGTTTATAAACTGTTGATATTATGATGTGAAACTCAATAAAAATATTATTTTAGTGTTCGAAGAGTTGTCTCAGATTGGTTAGAGTTACATAGAAAGCCCCTGATTAACGTTCCTACAGAAATATCGAGTAAAATTCACATGCTAAGTAAATTTTTACCTGAACCAGTGAAAGCACATGAATTTTTATCACGATTTAGTCAACATATGCAAACAGATCAACAGTTGCTAAAGGAAATGGAAACAATTGTTCGGCCTGATGTTAGCTGTAAGGAATGTGCTTTTACAACCGTAAGTATACGAAATACATACTTTGAAAAATATTCTGCTTTTTTATTGTTTTACCTAACGCTAATTTCTAATAGGCGGTAGTACTAAAAAAATTGGGCCAGCCAGTTATGACAAATTTATATTATAATACCGTAAAAATGTTATTAGAACGAGCCAGTTCAGTGATGATAGATCATGAAGCAATACGATTGTTGATCAAATATGTAGAAGATTGTTTAGAAGGTGGAAATATTATAGAAGAAATTGGTTTAAATCCAGCTACAGCCGGAGATCGAGGGTTGAAATTACTTGTGGTGAGCAGTTTTCTAATTTTCATGTGCCTACTTTTATACAATTGCTTTATTCCGAAATTCATTCAACAATCTTCCTGTGCCAAATCTTTCGATCCAATTTTCCACTACTTCCTAACCAAACATTTCTTGATATGTTCACGTTTCTAGCAAGCAAACGAACCTAGTTCATCCAGTACCTTATATCCTGCACGTGCTCGCTTCGTACTTATCAACAATACGTCCAAATTTTAAATAGATGAATTTAAATAAATCTCTTTTATTACAGATGCTTTCATACGTTTTTGCACCACATTTTCACCACGCAGACGTAATTCAACAATTAATGAGTTTATTAAGGATTGATGATGAGTCAGTTGCACCATTAGTATTATCAGTTTTCACATTTGTTGGAAAACATAGACCGCTATGTATGTATTTGACATATAAACTGCTAATATACGTTCTAAAATATGCAATTTACAGACGAAGAATTCCCCGATTTAATGGCTGAGCTAGCGCCTTTATGTAAACAATTCGCAGAAACAGGTACTCCAAAACAAGCTAAAGGTGCTATACGATGTGTATACGTTAACATGCCTGACCTGCACGATACTATTTTTCCACTCATTTTGGAAGTTATTAAAACTAATTTAAACGCAGATTCACCGCATTATAGAACAGCTATTGTTTCCCTAGGGCACATAGCGTTTAATGTCCCTGATAAGTGTAAAGTTCAAATTAAGAATATTGTTTCCAGAAAGGTATGTTCAACGATTTTAAACATGTTATATACTAATAATAAATTTGAAATTCTTTACAGATCGTAAAAGAATTACTAGTTAAAGAAGGAGGCGGCGACTTCTATCACTCTGATTTGGGAGATTGGTGTACTGAAGATGAACTGCCAGAGGAAACGCGATGCAAAGTGGAAGCTCTCAAAACTATGGCACGATGGTTACTCGGCCTTAAACAAGATATTCAGAGTGCCCAGAAAACATTTAGAATGTTGAATGCTTTCATCACACATAAAGGTAAATTATCATAGTTTATATATATATATATATATATATATATGTGTGTATGTGTTAATTTCTTTATAATTTTTACCTCCCTTCACACCGTAGGTAAGGGAGGTAATGTTATCGATCCAAAAATAAGTCTTAAATACCATATTTGACAAGTTTTGGAATATATCATAATATATATTTCACGAAAATCGGTTCAGAGCTTCAAGTAAAGTATAACTTCCGGTTTATCAATTCTAGAAAAAAATCTAATATGTCGTTCTCATTAATCTAAAAGTCTTAAATACTAAATTTAAAACGTTTTTGAATATATCAATATATTTTTCACGAAAATCAGTTCAGAGCTTCAAGTAAAGTATCACTTCCGGTTTATAAATTTTATCCAAAATCTAATATGTTATTCCTATTGATATGAAAGTCTTAAATACTAAAATTGAAATGTTTTAGATTATATTTTAATATAATTTTTCGTTAAAAACTGTTATGAGCTTTAATTAAAGTATCACTTCCGGTTGTCCAATTTTACCCAAAATTTAATAAACTCTTTATATGAATGTATAAAGCTTAAATACGGAAAATAGAAATTTTAGGAAGTTTGTTGTAAGAGTTATCGTGGACTAAAAAATCGTCACACATACACCATCGTAAAAATAATAAAATCGTGTTGTGCGGACCCTAATTCGTGCTTATTTACTGAAAACTCACCATCGAATTTTTGGACCGATAACATTACCTCCCTTACCTACATGCCTACGGTATGATGGGAAGTAAAAATTATAAAGAAATTAAATTTCATAAATTAGTCAGCTATGCTATAACTATGGAAACAGCTACAATATTAAGAAAATTCTGATTGAAAGATGTTAGTGTCAAGTGCAATTGACATAGTATGTTTCTCATAATTTTACTGGAAATATAGGATCTTTTGCTAGAAACTTTCTGTGTGGAATTTGTATAAAATACATACAACTGACGGAAGGTAATGTACAAGAAATGTAATCTTTTGTAAGGAACTTTCTGTATGAAATTTGTGTAAAATACATAGAACTGACGCAAGGTAATGTGTTAGCCACATCAGATTTTTTTTATTATAAATTGGAGCACATTCTAGAGCATTGCCAGAAAACTAGGACGAATACTGACCAAAATTTGGAACTAGGTTAGAAATTACGAACAAATATCATATTAATAATGGGATGTTGTAATGATTTTTTATTTAATTTAATTTTCTGAAACTCATACCTATTTGTATTACAAATCTAAAATTTTGGCGATATGAATTTTTAAATATTTATTGAAAATTTGATTTTTACCGGAAGTGACGTAGGGGAAGCTGATGATATTTAAGAAATATATAGAAATAGAAAATTTGTAAATACACAAAACGTAATAAAACTAATACAAACAAGACAGTTGTTTTCGAATCAATGACAGAACAACTGCTTTCTGTTAACAGGTCAGTTATATGTACGTACAACATTTGTTAGTCACTCGTAAGTAACAAATCACGTGATCCGTTTAGCGCCAAAATGAATTACAAGAAAACTTACGCTATAAAATATATTTTTTGTTTTTTTTTTTACATTATTCGGTTATTTAGCATATTCCACAATATTATAACATTTTTTTTATCTTAAATTTCAGTACATTAGAATACCTCATTTTTAACGTACATACTAGATTTTTACTGTTTTAGTCCGCAATATAAAGCACATACCAGATCAGGAATTTAGAACAAACATTCGGTTAGGTATTTGGAGTAAATTCCGTATTAACAAGACATGAATTTGGCCGAAATACGGAAGTAAAAACGGGAGTAATAACTTAAAAATTTAATTCGGCATTTACACCCTGATTTTTACGCTACTGAAGCCAAATTAGCAGCTTTTTGATTTTTATTCATTGTGGGGTCCCGTGGCCACGTGTCTGAGTGTCTGGTCGCGAAGCTGGGGAACCGAGTTCGATCCCGACCGACGCCAAATATTTCGAATTTAAATGACACAAAATTGACCCCTGTGGCATACTCTCCACGCCAGGAATGAGTGCCCGTGAGGTGACGCCTGGTAAAAGTCCGCACAGTACAAATAAGTCATTATCATTACCGAAATCTGTGTACAACGCAGATTGGCACACCCAGCAATGGTAATATGCCGTGATGATATATTTATATTTATTTATTATCGCTTTATCTTAAAATTAATATCATGCATCACAACTGTAATTTAAATATTCCGAACTTGAATGGAAAAATGGAATTATATTATTGTAGGTGATCTATTACAAGCTGGAAAATTGTCCAGAGCAGAAATGTCCTGGCTAAGGTTAGCAGCGGGCTGCGCCATGCTTAAAGTTTGTGAACAGAAAGGAGTTGGTGACCAATATACTGCGGAACAGTTTTACAACTTGTCCCAACTTATGTGTGTATGTATAACTATTTTTTTCTGCACAATTAATGAAGTGTGGAAATTATTTATTTGAAATGTTGTTGAATTGCAGGATGAAATAAAGCAAGTTCGAGAAATTTTTGCAAGCAAACTTCACAAAGGTTTAGGCCGAGGAATTCCAAATAAGTGTCTGCCATTAGATTTCATGGGGTATTACGCACTAAGTGGTAAAGAAGAGGAATCTAAAATAAGAAATACCATTAAAAATTATATGCAAACTGACATCAATAAACGAAGAGACTACGTTAAAACTATTACCATGGGTTCACAAAGTGAGTATTTTTCTACTTTATAATATTTTTTTAATGCAATTTTTCTTAATATATTTAATCGTTAATTGGTGAATTATAATAGTACAAAAACGGATTTTGGTCTATATTGTTAACCGACTAAGAAGAGGACACATCATTATTTATTGAATGTAAAATGGTGGAGTTTAGTTTTATTAAAATGTAAAGATTTTTACACATTATTGCAATACTATACATGCAATATTACTATTAATGCAATAAAAGTAACAAAATATAGTGTATTTTTTTGTACAAACGATATTAAATTTATCGTCAGTTAAATCGCCCGCAATACGATGCCGTATGCAGCATCTTTGGTTCACCGTCGTTGTCCACTACGAGCGCTAGTTAAGAATGAAAACATGAATGTACTTCTTCTATATTTGCTATTGAAACGTCAAATTCAATGTCAAATCGCAAAAAGCCAATTATTTGATTTTATGTAAACGTAAAATCTAGAAAATACGATGGACACAGAAATCAAACTGTCAATTGTAAACATAAACAGGTGGCCGTGTTTTGTTTTAGAAAATATAAAAGTAAAAACGCTTTAGATTTAAAAAAATTTAAAATAAAATCAAAAATTCTAAAACTCCCCCAATACAGTTTTTTGTTCGTAAAAACTTTACAGAAAAAAAAGGTGGAATCTTAATGTCGCAGCCCTGATTGGTGATCTCCCGGTTGGGATGGGTCCTCTACGTCGACATACGTGGGCCATGAAAATCCTAACATAACCTAATGTAACGCACAAAATTCGCGCCCGCAATTTTCGTTTTTAATTCAATTTTTATCATATTTTATCTAATATTATTTAAAATGTTTTGTTACACGCGGGACTAATATACGGTTGGTGTTTTACACCTTTTATTGAAAAGGGATTAATGTCTGGGGTGTTTTTGTCCAGGGGATAATTATTATCCAGTTAGGGATTTTCAGAGGTGGTAAGAAAAGTAGTTATAATTATTTGGGAAAATGTTTTTAAAATAAAAACTTGAAATGTCTTATTTATACTGTTCTTTTTTAATTTGACTGACCGGTTTCGATTATTTACATAATCATTTTCAAAGTCGGTAGAGTCTACAAAATACAAAAATACAGGCTATTTTTCGTAAGTCCGACACCAAGAATATTTCGTTTATTTTGAGAGATACAAGAAAATGTTAATAAGCAAACTTAAACTAGGCAGAGGAACCATAGTAGGAAATTTTTATCACTTCCGGAAATGGATACAACTTTAAATCTAGCATAGGGAATCTGTATTTTTATATATTTTTTCAGAAAGTACATAAAATTAGCTTCACAATGATAACCAAAATATCATAGTTTTACTTTAACCATTTCAAAATGGCGACCAGTTATTTTCAAAATATATATAAAAAATTCCATGCAAAATTAAACCCAGCAAGCTATGAAACAATTTTATTACCTTGAAACAAAAGAAAAGTAATTATCTACAGTAGTGCAACCACGCCGAATCGACATTGACATCAAGGAGCACCAGGAGAAATCACTTATATACCCAGCCATGATACCGTGCAGCGCCAAAAAAACGGATTCGGTCGATACTAATTTGTTGCACTATCGGTTAGGTAGAATTCGAAATAACCCTTTATTCAATTTATGCGCGCGTTTTGATCACAGTCATCTACAAGGGTGATATGTTCGGATCATAATTTGTCAGTTGTCAGGTTGTCAGTGAAGAAATAAATAATCATTTTGAAAAAAAAATCTTTTCTAATTTCTTTCGATTTTTGTAACTCCCGGAGGTAAGTTATTAATTTAAAATTCTGTGAAGTCTAATTTACTTATTAATTACTAACATGTATCTAACATTTATTTATTCGTTTGTAGATGTCATACAAATGCTGTTTGAAATCATGCCTTTTTGCCTTTCGAACCCAAGATCACCCCAAGATAGTCTGAAAATCAACTGCAGACATGTATTGTTGTATTTTTCTATGATAATTCTAGTTAACTCCTTGAAAAGAGAACTGAGAAGAATTGATGAACAGGTTCATCCAGGGCCGCTCCGTGGGTATAAGGCGTCTTTGTGCTATGCTATACTTTAGTGCCCATTCCCCTCGTAAAATTTGCAAATTAAAGTTTAAAATATACATTTGCTCTTCAAAAATGTTAGATTTAATATATTGATGAAATTTTCTTAGATTCATTCTTGTAATCAATAGATTATAATCAAAATTGTTTGTTGTAATCAACAATTTTACAACAGATTTCAGAATTGTATGTAAATCATAAAGCATTTGATTCTTCGCAAAATGCTAGTAGGTATTTAATATTGGATTCATTGTGCGATTCATTCTTGTAATCAATATTTTTGAGTTATAATCATTATATTCTTTGTTGTAATCAACATTTCCACAGTTATTATTTCAATATAACAATGTTAGAATAATAACAAACCGATTGATACGATAATTATTTTACCTATAACAGGAGCTCTAATGCAAACAAATTAAAAAATATATTGTTCACTTCTATCACGTTAATTTGTAAGTTTTATACTAATTTTGTCTTTGTGAATAAGAGTATTTTATAAAAATTTACTATTATTTACTTTACTGTCTTGAAACGGGGCCCCTCAAAGTCAGGCGCCTTTGTGCAGGGCACAACCTGCCCACCCGCACGGAGCGGCCATGTGTTCATCTTAATTTACCTATAAGACACTACGAATTGGATATAATCGCATTATTTGTATTTACAAATATTAGAATATTTCTGTATGTACTGTATTATAGTTTATATAAATATACTGTCAATTCTTACATATTTTGTATTCATTTAAAAAAATTAATTTTATATTTTTTAAGTATAAAATATGAACAACAGCGCTCTGAAAGGGTACTGCGGAATCGGTCGAAACGAAACTCTGTTACCATGGCTGCTAGAACGGTCGTCGTATCCTAGCATTGAATGCTTACTCCATTTCTATCCTCCTTGATTGACATATTCCCCTCTCTTGTACCCCCAACCATAGTTTGAAATTTTTCGGTACCAGACATAATGGACCTTCCCAATTTAAGGGCTATCTCTTTCTATCGCTGCAAATAGTAAGAAAATGGCGCGAACAACTGCCAGTTGGGCTGTCAAACGAAACGTCAAAAATATTGCAGTCATTAAAATACCTGTATGCTCAGTGAAAATTTGCATCGTTAGACATTTTACCTTCAATAAAAGCTTTTGTAACTTATTTCGATAAGATTTTTTAAAGTTATCCGAGATATTCTCACATTTTACGTCTAAATGTTTTAGAATCAAACGTCATAGATCTCAGTTGTTCTTACTATGCGCAGATCCCCATTGCGCATATCTTCTATCTCTTTAAATTGGAAAGGTCCATTGACAAAAACAAAAAATAATCTACATTGACTTAACATGCTGTCAAGGGGTTGAAAGTTGTCTCTTGAGTAGCAATCATTGTAAATTTTTTTAAAATTAAGTTAAATAGTATTTTGGAGTATTGTTAAAAGCCATATGGGGAATTAGTTCATTGATAAAATTTAACACTAAGTTTTTTGTAAGACTGTAAGACGAAATAAATATTCAAAAAGCATCAATTCGCTTCTAATTTTAATAAATTCCGTTAAACTTCGTTGCCTTGCTCTCACTTGACTTCTACGAAGCAAGAAAATATTAGCTGGTAGCATTTTACCTAGGTACAGTAAGTATTAACTTTCAAATTTATAGATTCTTTGACAGTTAAATAACTGTCACTTCACTTCTGCGCACGCGCGAAGTAACATACACACCGATGTTTTTGGAATGATATGTATACTTAAAATATGTTCCAAAGATACCCGAACGGTATGTCGATTTTACTATAACGATTTGGTATAGGGCGCGAGCAGACACGTGACTCGAGGGACCTTGACGTGCTGATTTGTGTGCGCATGTCATTTTGACAAGAACAATGTCATGTTGACAAGACCAATGTTTTCACTTATTTTGACTTTTAATTGCTAAAATGTTATTATTTTTAATTTCATATGTTTTACTGCCTAAAAATTATAAAATATTAACATTTTAGCAATTCAAAATCAAAAAGTCAAAACATTGGTCTTGTCAAATAGACAATGTTCTTGTCAAATTGACATGTGCACACAAGTCAGCTGATCCCAAGCAAGTCAAGGTGTGGTCAAGGTCGCTCGAGTCACGTGTCTGCTCGCGCCCTATTGGGATTTTCAAATAAGAAAACTCTAACTATCGGTGAATATTGGAACTACAAACAGTGGTACACATTTCACATTTACATGAAACTGCAACTATATGACTACAAAAACTCTATTATATATACTTGAATTATAAATAAAAAATACTAATAAATGAGAAAATAATACGAAAACTGAAGAAACGAAATTGACAGCAATGCCACGCTAACAAATGTCAACGAAAAGTGTACCATTGTTTAATGCGATCAGCGCCATCTCTTGATACTTGAAAATCCCAATAGTATCAGATTTGCATTGCCTTTACTTGAAGCTATCACTATCACTTTTCAAAGTCAATGTCGATTCGGCGTGGTTTCACTGATCTACATTAGCTATGTCATCTCTCTCCATAAAGTTGAGCGCTCTAACAATTTTTGGATTTAATTTAAGATATAAAAATTGTTTTATAGCTTTCTATGTTTAATTTTGTATGAAATATTTTAAAAATAAATGGTCGTCATTTTGAAATGGTTGAAGAAAAACTATGATATTTTAATATCGTTGTGAAGCTAATTTTATATACATTCTGGAAAAAAATATAAAAATATCGATTCCCTATAATAAATTCAAAATTGTACCCATTTTCGCTAAAACCGAAAGTGATACAAAATTCTTACTATGATCATCTTATGAGCCCCTTTGTCTAGTTTAAGTTTGGTTACTAACATTTTTTGTAATTCTCAAAATAAACGAAATAGTCTTGGTGCCGGACCTACGCCAAACATCCTGTATACAAATAAGGTATAATGCACAAGATAAAAATTAGTATAATAATAAAAAAACAAAACGTACACATTACAAACTACAGAAAAACTACTACGAAAAAAATAAATGCATATTTTGGAAAAATATCTATTCTACTTTTTATTAAATTTTATAAATTCTATTTGAAATAACTTTGTTATTTATATACCTGCATATTTTTTTCCTTTACAGTGGATAAAGCGTTGAGCCAACTGCCTCACATATTACCGGACTATATGCTTGTGTTTGCTGTACCAATCTTAGCTCATGATCCCGCTTTTACTCGGTGGGATGATGTTCAGGAGCTAACAAAAGCTCGACAATGTCTCTGGTTCATTCTGGAACCTTTGATGATGCGAAATGATTACTATTGTTACGGTTTCTACAAAAACTTAATAGAAAGAATGAAGAATCATAAAGATGCAATTAAAGGGGAGGACGACAGTGTGAATTATGTAAGTTAAAAAATAATATTTTTCTTTGTAATAATTAAAAATGCATAATGTATTTTTTTTCTTATAGAAACTGTGGGCAATTTGTGACCTAGCAATGAGCTTAATTTTATCGAAAACAACAAATTATGACTTTAAAGATTTCCCTGCAGAAAGTCGCATACCCACAATGTATTTCGCACCTCAACCAGACTCATTCGTAAACACCAAAGTTTTCCTACCTCCTGAACTGCAATTCCAGGCTCCGAAGAAAACTGGAATTACATTATCGATGGTCAATGCTGAAAAACAAGCAAAGAAGCCAAAAGGTAAACCGAAACCTGAACCTTGTGGACCTCTCGGTACAGACGTAAAGGTAAGAGAAGATTTAATGTTTATATTATTTTACGATTGCTTCAGATAATTTATTTTAAAATGCAACGTTTGGTTCATCACTTCCATGGTTACACACTACCGTCAATAAATGACAGCAATGTAATAATTCTCCATTTTAAAATGCAACATTATAAATAGTATTGCAGCACAGGAGATACCTCCAGAACACATAATTTCCTTCTACGACTGACTAGGATAACATTTATTACATTGAAATTATGAATTTTTGTAAGCCAAAGTTTGTCAAGATGTGCTACATTAAAGTTTTGATTTTTTGTTGATTGTTTGTAGGCTAATTTATTATGGATAAATATTGCATTGCTGTCATTTGTATAACCATAGCAGTGATTGGCGATATATTGCATTTTAAAATAAATTCCCTGTATATATCAGTACGTATTTATCATACCGGGTGTTTTAGGCCGACCGACACAGGAGATTAATATGTGAAATCAGTTAATTGTGAACAGTACATATATTCTCAGTGCAAGATATTAAGTTGAAAATTTGTGTACTTATTTGGAGATACTAATTCTATGGATTATAATCCTAATTAATAAATTTAAATGTTTAATATCAAAAAAAATATGAAAATTTATAGAATTTCTAAGATTGTTGTTCATATCCCGGAAAAAATTGTTGCCAAGTAACAGCTTAAAGAGCATAGGAAAAACTGGGTTCGGAACCAGCCACAGCAAAATTTAATTATTACTTCTCAAAATATTTTTTATTATATATTTTTTTATTTTTTATTGAAATTTAATAAAATGGATACGTAATTTTGTATTATAAATATTTATTTTAATTATTTAACTGCGTTGTAATCAATGTTATTCAGATTTTACAAAATACGTATAATTTATGCTTTAAATAATGTTTATTTAAATCATGTTTTTCCTACTCCGAGTCGCGAGGAGGAGTAAGAAAGAGCAAGCAAGAATTGTGGATAATTTTAATAACTGTGTTGTGTTGAGTTTGGTTTATTTACATCAGTCCCTGCCATTTCATACACGTGGTTGGCGGTGGCCACAAGAAACATGAAGTGTAAAATTTATGATATTAAAGGCACTGCCGAATAAATTTAAAGACATTTCATTTTCTATTAAAAGATCCATGTTTACCAAGTCAAGTTTACCAAACAACAAAAAACCAAACACGTTTGACAGCTCTAAACTCTAAAATTTTGGCATGCTCCTTAAATTTACGTTCGTTCTGATCTAAGCGAATAAGTAAAAAATATCAGAGTACTCTAGAATGTTTAGAGTAAGATAAACGAACATACCTTTTATTAAACGTCAAAAAAGATTAAAAACATATTAATAATAATTATTTTGTTGGCTGTTTCCGAACCCAGTCTCTCCGAGCTTTGTTTATTACGAAGCGCACGCGCTACCACTATGCTATTTGTACTGTTACTTAGTAACCATTTTTTCCGGTATACGAACAATAATCCTGAAAATTCAACAAATTTTCTTAATTTTTTCTAATTTTAATGTAAAATTATTGTCCTCCAATGAATATACAAAATTTCACCTTAATATCTTTCACTGGGGAGATACTATTCACTCACAATTAACTGATTTCACTTGTTAATCTCCTATGTGTCGATCGTCATAAGACAGCCCGTATAATAATCCGAAAAATAGAAAATTAGAATAATTTTATAATTCTTTGTTTTGTTTTTATACGTAAATGTTTAGTTTTGTGTTCCACGTTTTATTCGGAAATGATTATTGTTTTGAGCATTATAAAATTATTCCCTTTGTTTTAAATACATAGTTTTTTTGTGTTTTATGCTAAAAATATATTTATTCTGCTGTATATAAGACAAAATTTAATTGTTCAAAATTTTAAAGATTCCATAGACATATTTTTTCTCGTTGTATTGATTGATGAAATATATGGAAATTATAAAAAAAATGTATTTAAAAAAAAGAATTTGGCAAGTCTTAATAATAAATAAAATTGTATATTTACAAAACAAAGATGTGAAATGCCGCTGGATGTATTATATATTTTTATACAGTCACAGTTATACACAAAACTATATTCGAATGGTTAAAAAAAAAGTAGAAGTCCATTACAGAGGGTACAGATCGACAATTTATATTTCAACAAATATGTAGAATTTCTGCCTCTTAATTCATTAAAAATTACTTATCAAAGTTTTTAATTCTTTATAAATTACATAATCAATTTTAATAATTTTTGAGATATTTATCTGCTATCGGTTGTGTTTGATTTGTTAATAGTTGATCTGTTTATTAAAATTGAAATGCCATTAATTGTGATAACGCGAATTGCGTTTGAAGTATTGTTTTTTTTTATTTCATGTCTAGCTTTGTGTTGCTGGCCATAGTATCGATGCACAGGTAACACCTTGTATAAATTTATTTTTAAAAAGACTGTGTTAAAGGAAAGACTAGTAAAATATAACAAGTGGAAAAATATTTTTTCCACCAAATGGGTTGTTACATTAATTATTTTTTTCTCCAAATATATATATATCGTAATTTTGAGTATGACTTATAAAAGTGTATTTAAGATAAAAACAATGAAAGTTATTAGTTAATTCTGATCATTACTAAAGTTTTTCGAAAAATCATTTGATTCCGATTACTTATGACGTAGATAGTGTTTCTTAAATTGATATCATTGTAACGAAATGAAAAATAATTCTTATCATTTTTTTCGGTATTAAAATTTATAGGTGCAGGATAATAATAAATATTAGTTTCTTTATTTATCACTAGATACAATGCAACAGCCCAATTTAATATATTGTTCCATGTTTGTCATCCTTTTAACACTTAAATGTAATCGTGATTTGTGGTATATTAGTATACAGGTGTATCAATTAGCGCGCCCTGCGTTTTGGGATCTTGAGAGCTATAAGAGCTCCACGTTTGCAGAATACTTTAGTGTCCGTATTCATAAACACTCGTAATATTTTAAACGGTTCGTTATAATTTTTATCCAGTAAAAACAGTCAACATATAATTTGTCAAGTTTGATTATATTTGTAAAAAATTCTATCGAGTCGTTTTGAATGTTTATGAATATATGCATTAAGGTGTATCGTTATTTTTAAAAATGCATGGACCACAAAATGTACTCAACAAAATGCATACGTCAGTAGTTATAGGCAAAAATGTATATTTTAAAATTTAAATTTTTGCAAATATCTTCCAAACGTAAAATTATACTACTAAATTGTTTTTTTAGGGTACTTTTTATACTCTTTCGAATAGTGATGTTCAAATTTATTTAATCACTGTTACATTTTGAATTATGAAGAAAACCTTTATTTTTATATAGACGGAAAAACACTATTAAAGATAATTTGGTTATTTCTCTCTAATTTCTTAATTTAGTGCTCAAAATTTTATAAAATTTAGTGTATTTCAATTAATTTTAATATTTTTGACCAACAACCGATTTCATATAATTATAATTCTTGAGATTTCCATGCTGTGTTAATTGTAACACCTATACAGGTGAGTCTTTGAAATGACCGTCTTCGATATCTCCCTTGTCTTTAGAAATACAGCATAAATTTATTAACAGAACTTATACAATTACTCAAGGAGCATAATGTAAAATTGTTTCCATATATACTGGGTGTTGCATTACGGCTCTGCAAGAATTGTTCGTCATTTTTCAAATGGAACACCCCACATAATTCATATATTTTGAATTGTATTTTATTCACCTATAGGGCGCGAGCAGACACGTGACTCGAGCGACCTTGACGTGCTTGGAATCAGCTGATTTGTGTGCGCATGTCATTTTGACAAGAATAATGTCACTTTGACAATACCAATGTTTTGATTTATTTTGATTTTGAACTGCTTTAATGTTATTATTTTACAATTTTTAAGCAGTTAAACATATGAAATTTAAAATAATAACATTTTAGCAGTTAAAAATCAAAATAAATCAAAACATTGGTCTTGTCAATGTAACATTGTCCTTGTCAAAATGACATGCGCACACAAATCAGCTGATTCCAAGCACGTCAATGTCGCTCGAGTCACGTGTCTGCTCGCGCCCTATACGGACATATGAATTTTGTTTTAGTTTTCTGCGGCGTTGCCAAGTTATTCCGGTTTTTCTCTAAAAAAAAGACCTAATACACGCATTGCTTTATAAAGGCGTACTAAAGTTATTTTAATAGTAGAAATTAAGAATTTTTTTTTCTGTACAACTACTTTTCTATGTTCTCATATAATTAAAAAAATATAATTATACAAGTGTTCAATAAAGCGAATCAAATTTTACTCAATTTCAAATGACTATATTTCATTATTTTCAAATGGAACACCCTATATTTTATTATTTAGTTGTCTTTCTTTTTATGTTATCTGTATATGTTATTAAGGGTATACTATGTCTAAAATCAATAATCTCACAGATATTCATAATATTTTTCTAATTGTATTAAAATTAAACCTATTATGCTATGGAAATTATGTTTTTAAGAAGGAACAATTGCAATAGTAGATAGTAGTTTGCATTAGCAAATAAATAAAACTGTTTGTTATTAATATTAATGCGATTAAGTATTAATAGTTCTTCTTGCGAAAAAATCATATGAGTAAATTATTATTACCTAATCGCATTAATATTAATAATAAACAGTTTTATTTATTAGTTAATGCAAACTATTCTCCATTATTGCAATTGTTTCTCAAATCACAATTTCCGTAGCATACTAGGGTTATTGTAATAAATTTATACAAAAATGATGAAAATCTCCGAAATAGGGGATTCCACCATTTTTTTAAAATAATTTCATCTGAACGTATAAGTAAAACTAAAACTATATATATATATATATATATATATATATATATATATATATATATATATATATATATATATATATATATATATATATATTTCATATGAGTGACGAGCTGCTAAAACAAAAACCACCTTATTTCCGAAGTATTTCAATTATATCATTTTATTTCTTTATTAATATTCATCATTACGCATATACTTTCACTATTTTTTACTAATTTCTCTTAATTCGATTGAGCTGTAATCCCCTATTATTGGTTTTAGGCATAGGATACCCTTAACTTATAAAGATAACACAAAAAGAAACAACTAAATAATAAAATATAGGATGTTCGTTTGAAAATGGCGAGTTATAGTAATTTGAAATTGAGTAAATTTACTTCGGTTTTTTGAACATTCTGTATAATTATATATATTTTTTAAAATTATATGAGAACATACAGTATAGTTATAGTTGTACAGAAAAAAAATTCTTAATTTTTACTATTAAAATAAATTTAGTACGCCTTTATAAAACAATGCCTATAGTAGGTCTTTTTTTAGAGAAAAAACGGAATAACTTGACAACGCCGTGAAAACTAAAACAAGATTCATATGTCTGTATAGGTGAATTAAATATAATTCAAAATATATGAAAATATATAGGGCGTTCCATTTGAAAAAAGATAAACAATTCTCGCCGAGCCGTAATGTAACACCCAGTATATATGAAAATAATTTTACGTGATGGTAAGTGAATAAGTTCTGTTAATAAATTTATACTGTATTTCTAACGCCAAGGGAGATATCGAAGACGGTCGTATCAAAGACTCATTCTGTATATAATTTATAATATGTATTATAAAAATATTGCATGATTTAGATGTATTATTAAAATTGTTCCTTCAGTAATTATTAAATTAATGTGCATTGTGTATTTGCAGCCGTCCGAAGCTTCTGAAACAAAGATCCAATTACCTGGTCTAAACGACGATTTAAGTGATAGCGACGAACCACCTGCGAAACGTGTTGCCAGAGAGTCAAGACTAAAAATAGAGTGATAGTGATGCTACTTTTACATTGTGTGTAAATTATTTTATGCACCGTAAGTTGGAACGCTGATTTCTCTATTCGCTGAACAGGATGCATAGTTGACCTCA
This sequence comes from Harpalus rubripes, assembly GCA_963082715.1. Classification (NCBI taxonomy): domain Eukaryota; kingdom Metazoa; phylum Arthropoda; class Insecta; order Coleoptera; family Carabidae; genus Harpalus; species Harpalus rubripes. The sequence continues at coordinate 35,429,225 of OY720457.1, read as the reverse complement.
CTAGAGAAGATCATGAAGAAAACTGGTCACAGACAATTGCCTGTTTCGACTGTATTGAAAATATTTCAAATACTAGAGAAGTAAGTTTTTTTTCACTTCATATGTGCTAATTTTAAAAGTTTTGATCATTTCGCGAAGTGCGGCAATTTATTTTTGTACGCTACGACCAAGCAGAAAATATTTGTTATAGAGATATTTTCTGTTAGTTTTTTTTTAATGACTTCTAAGTTAATGAATATAAAGACCATTGTCTAATTTATGACCATGGGCCCGTTGTAGATAATTATTTTATTGTTTAATTCGTTTACAAGGTGGTAATTTAGTGTGAGAATATTTATATGAATTGAAAGAATATTTAGTTCGTAAAGTTCTAAGTAATAAACTAAGTTATGTAAATTTAAATTTAGACAGAAATGTTTGTATAACGTAAGATAAAAACCAAATTATAAGAATAAATTTTTCATTTTATATTATATGCTGATATTTGTCGTCTTTTTGCTAATTTTCATTTTCAGTGTCAACTAAACGCATGATACATACATATTTGGTTCCACAATTTATAATGTGTTACCGTTGAAGTATTTCATTATTTTCTGGTGATAGATAATAATTATGACTGACAGAAAATGGCATTGATGCATTATTTATTACCCCGCATACATCATTATTTAAACAGTACATACATAAAGATATATTTTTACAAAATTATTTTGCTTTAACGGTACCACGAAACTGTAAATCAAAAATAGATTTTGTATAATAGCACGATAGTTTTAGATTTTTCACTTTTATCACGTACATTAATGTAAATGACAGGATATAACAACTGATTGAAGACACACACATAAAATTGTCGTGGTTGTTACTGAAGTATGTATTATACTATCTGAGGATAAACAGATAAATATTATAAAATAATTTATATTTAATATCATTTATATAAAATATATATCAAAATTTTAACAGCGATTATTTGGCAATAAATTGTTCAAACAGCAAACAAGAATAACAATAATGATTCTTTGTGAATTGCAAACAATGATTTATTTATATCTGTACCAGCAATATTAAAATTCTCAGATAGTATAATGCCACTTGTTGAATAAAAACAAATAAATAATTAAACAGATTTTATTTTTTCAACAATAAATAACAATATAGGATTCAAATAATACTGTATATCAACAATCACTTTTAAGCATTTACAAAGCTGTAAGAGATGATTATACGATGTAGTAAACTTCTATGCTTTAGTGTAAATAAAGTTAAAACTTGTGCTTGAACAGACACAAATGTAAAATCGCAGATATAAATTTGGCAAACAAGAAAAATGTAACTATAAAATTGTCATCTTGAGGTAGTTCTCTTTTTTATATAATAAACGAACATATTAAAAAAATAAAGTCATTTTAATAAAAATAAAAGCCTTCTCGATGACATTAATTGTAAAATATTAATTTATGAATATATATTATTAAGTTGTTGTGTACAACGAACGAATGTGGCACGTCTGGGCAATTCTTTTAGTTTTGCTGCACCTGTGTACGTACAGGCAGACCTCAATCCTCCTAAAATATCCAATATTGAGTATTCCACGTCACCTTTATAGGACACTTCTACGGTTTTTCCTTCCGAAGATCGGTATTCAGCGACACCACCTATTCAAAAGATATTTATGTATTGCAATTGCAGTTCATCATCAGGCTTTATGTTATCAGAAATTTATATGTAATTCAAAAAGTAATACGAAAGACAGTATTTTAGAAGAACACTCCAGGTACATATTTCAGACTCTCAAATAGAGAATAAACATCTTAGTATAATGTACAGATAAATGAAAAATATTGATTAAGCGAAAGGACATTATATATTTCAATGAGATACTTTTGACTGCAATATAATAGAGGCGCAGTGAGCAATCATCAGATTTTTGTGATTGGAGCCATGTAAATTAATCAAAAACACTGTAATAATATGGAGCTATTTGTACTGATGAGCTAACAGTGTACAAGTGGGCAGAAACATTTAGAAGTGAACGAACACCGATGACAAGCTTTAAAATACTTCCTAGCTAGAGGCTTAACTAGAAACATAATTTTTTGAGAGAATGAAGCAGTTGAAGTAACGGTGCTATAAGTGTATTGAAAAAGATGATCATTATGTAGAAATATGACATCAATTTTATCTCAACTCCATTATATATCGCACAGTGTAGAATTTCCTGTTACTTTCTGAATCAACCTCGTAATATAATAAATCACTATAAATATTACCTGAATGTTTCTGCATAGCAGTAGACGAAGACATACCATAGAAGAGTTTAAATTTCTTGCCATTTTTTTCTATGAGTTCGCCACCACATTGATCATGTCCAGCAAACATTCCGCCAGCCATTACGAAATCTGCACCTGCTCCAAATGCTTTTGCAACATCTCCAGGACAAGTGCAACCGCCATCCTGAAAATATTTATACATCAATCTTCTTCATTGATGACACGATAGTTCTAGGTATTATACAGTATACATATAAACAGTAGTTGTACTTCCCATATATTTGGTTACCGAAATATTTGACCTTGAATGTGTTAGCTCCGCCTTTTGGAGTATAAATTTTAGTTTTGTAGCTCTTCGTACGAAGTCAAAACTTTCGAAGACAGTTAATTTTTCTGTCATGTCGTCAACCTATACAGCTCGTGTGTAAACGTTTAACAGAGCACATATTTGTCATTTATTGCTTCGCGCCTGTAAACCAGGAGGTGGAGCTTAGCCGGTGTGCTGTTGAATCGCTAAATCAAAGGCACAGCTGAGGAGTGCAACTACTGTTTATATTAACACTGTGGTATTAGTGCAGTTTTTAAGAGTTTTAAGTTTATGCAGCAATCATTAATTTCTATTGAAACCAAGGCAGCAACGGAGGATACTCTTATGCAACCAAAACCACGGTCAACCGAAAGATTCGGATTACCTCACATAAGATTAACAAAATGCAGAGGCCCATCGCTATAACGTGTAAAGTGTAGGATGTACATTATCCAGAATTACAGTACAGTGTAGCAGTTTTCTACTTAAATTTAGGTCAAACAATTAAAGATTCTTTATCGAGATTCATAAAATTAAAATAAAAACATTAAACAAGTAATTTTCCGTTAAAAGTAGGACAAACGAGTAAATGAGAATTTAGTATGATAATAGCTACTTACAGAAATAATATGACCTTGCAGTCCATGTGCGGCATCCGCACATTCCAAAACCGCTGAGAGTTGTGGATAACCAACTCCGGTTTTCATACGTGTTGTGCAAACAGACCCAGGACCTATTCCCACCTTCACGATATCTGCTCCTGATAAAATTAATTCCTCTACCATTTCTCCGGTCACTACATTGCCAGCCTATTAAGACAAGAAATAATTAACAATATTACTTTTAATATTCTTACTTAAAATATTCTTACAATAATAGTGTGCGTCGGAAAAGCGGCTCTAACTTTCCTAACATATTCGACAAAATGTTGAGAGTATCCATTGGCAACATCCAAACAAATGAATGCTATATTTGGAATAGCATTTAAAATATCTGACAATCGTTCAAAATCAGCTTCGCCTGACCCTGAACTAGCAGCAATATTTGCAAAACAATCGGGATTTTCAGCAGCAAAACGCTTCCAGTCTTCCAGAGAATAATATTTGTGTATTGTTGTAAAAAGTCCATGCTAAAAAAGTTGTATTTTTAAATATAATAATAATATTGTAATAAATGATTAACTTACTTTAGAAAGCGCTTTAGCCATTTCAAATGTTCCTATTGTATCCATATTAGATGCCATGATCGGAATACCTCTGTAACTCTTTTTTGAATTTCTAAACGTAATATTTCTGAACAAATCAACCTGGAATTATAATACATATTTTATTAATAATAATCTTATATTTATTTGGTGCGTTCAATGTGTCTAGCGCTAGCTAGCATTTACTAGCGCTAGGTGGCTGAACGGTCTGTTAACTGCTGCTATTTAGATTTTGCTCGAGCATCTTCTAGCACATGATTTGTATGCTATCTGAAATCTGCTATTCAGTCACGTGGTTTTATTTCGCACGGTTTTGAAATGGCGGAGGACGGAGCCATTAATACTACATTAGATATATCGTTTTGATCAAAAAATTCATTTAATAAAAGTGTTTCTTCCATGCCATACATGTTTTGTTTGTTATTTGCCAAATTTAGTTAGGTTACGTATCAAAATTCTTCCAATTAGCCGTTCAACGAATAGAATTATTCGCTTTATGACGAGCGCTAGCAGCTAGATAACATTTGTGCACATTGAACGCACCAACTGTAATAGACCTTTTCAATTTAAAGAGATAGAAGATGTGCGTAATGGGGATCTGCGCATAGTAAGAATAAATGGCGGTAGCTGGCAGTTGTTGGCGTCATTTTACCTACTATTTGCAGCGGTAGAAAGAGATAGCTGTTAAATTGAGATAGTATATTAAGAACGGTAAGGACAGTTTACCGATCGAAAACAATTGTTTGGGGAGGAGCGTAGCAACGACTCCAATTTTGTCTGAGATCGGTAATTCCTTATCGTTCGTGTTGATTATAACATTTTGACATATTAAAAATTTTTAGTTGTCATTTTGAAAGTAAGCTATGATCGTTGTTTTTATTTACTGTTTACACCGATAGTGTTTCCAAGACAGTAGGTCTTATTTACAAATTACTGAACGGTAAGTGATGTGACTCCCGTCGGTAAATGATGAGCTTCACTTACCGTTCAGGAGGCGAGACGGTAATAGCTATTAACATACCTAGGAATGTTATGCACGTTATAACTGCCGCAGATGTAAGTTTAATATATCTAAGGCTTGTTATGATAAATAACATCCGTGGTTTGTTCAATAGTTTATCGGTTTCAGAAAATTATGACATTAATGATAAATATCATTTTTTTAAATTTTCTCATTAATGCTGCTTTCATTGCTATGGTTAACAGAACAATTATTTTGACATATGTCAATATGACAAATATTCAAATTATGTGCTTTATTCCTCATGTTTATTACTTTAGAATAAAGTAGACCGTATTTAGAACGATAGACTAACGTTATCTGTATATATTAATGAAGAGCATTATTCTTTCATTTTATTTTATTTTCATTTTGTAGACTGTTGTTGACAAGTCAGTATGGTAATAATATTACCATAAAGATACAGTTATTACTTACCAGCCTACTTTTGTACATGTAAAGAATGGAATAATATCCTCAAACCGGTAAATAAATAAAAACAAAAATCAAAGATTACTTCGAAAATGACAAATAAAATTCTTTAATATATCAAAATAATTTTCAAATCTTATTTTTCTTTTAAATTTTATGCGTCGATCGTGCAAACAATAGTATCAGCATCACGAACGTTACTGTCCTTACCGTTCTTAATACTTAATATAGTATACCGTCATGCCTCGAACGGTAAGTGATTCACATCACTTACCGTTATTAATTTGTAAATAAAACCTACTGTATTGGAAACCCTATCGGTAAACATTAAAAAAAAAAAACCGATCGTGCAAAATAGTATTAAATATTAAGAACGGTAAGGACAGTTTTTACAAAAAACAAATAATATGTATATGTATAGTGAGATAATTTTATTATTTATTTATTAGCACGCAAAATTCAAAAAATCTTATTTAAAAAAGTACAAATTCGAAATCAACGCAATAACTAGCTAACCGGCGTATAACATGGGAAAACAGCTTTTTTCAAATATCTGTTCCGTAAAACTTTATGGGATGATTTATACATATTTACCTTTTAGCCCTAATTCACAATGGACATAAGCATAAAGTTGAAGTATAGGTTTTCAATGAGCGTGTTCACACTGCTGTTACGTATTTCTTATGCTTACGTTGCTACGTAACAGTTCCGTAAGAAATACATAAAGTTGAAATCACTCCAACTTTATGTTTTTCTTATGTAAAATGTGAAACTGCGCATGTGTGCATTGTATGTCAACTAGTTGTTTTTGTTTGTGAAAAGAAATAACAGCCGAAGTTGTAGGTTATATTTCTAATTATTTTCATTATAAATTACAAGTTAATTTAATTAGGTCTTAGGTCGTATGAATGTTTGTATGTTAAGAAAAAGTAGATATTACAAAGATGTGTTAAAAAAGAGAATATGACAATCACGGCCCTTACACGAAAATATTAATTAAATAAATAATTAAAGCTGTTAATGTTAATATCAATTACTTCACTCGCTAATTAATAAAATAATGACACTTTATTTTCAATTTACTCTGAAAATCATAATTTTTATGTTATGCTCATTGTGAACACACGTAGGCAGAACGTAATTTTTATGTTTTGTAGCTCTTATGCTTATGTCCATTGTGAATTAGGGCTTAGAATAAAATTCTAGAATTTTTAATATTAAAACTTTTACATTTACGGTTTACAGACAAGGCCCGATTTCACCAAAAAATTTAATCTATGATTAAATTTTACTTCCAAAGTAAATTTAATTGTATGAACAAATTCGAATCAGTTTCCATGTTCTTATCACATTAAATTCGTTGTTGTCAAAAAATCGCACAGTAATAAATGGAAATGTAGCAGGAGATGAAAAAGAGGAATATACCTATAATGGTTCCAACGGCAGCTCAGTAGTTGATTATATATTAACGAATTACTGGCAAAAAATAAATTTCATGAAAAATGTAAGATTTTAAGGATAAAAATAATATTAAAATACAATAACTCGAACAAGAAAAAAATAAGTATTTTTTAGAGTAAAAATCATATCTGGGTTCCATTTAAAAATGTAAGTTTGTGTCTTGAAAATTTACCGATAGAAGAATTATTTTCATACGCCACTGGATAGACAATAAAAATATCTAACTTTTTTATTTGAAACATTTTTCTCGATTACTGATAGTTTAGAAGTAATTTCAAAATGAAAATTTCGATCAAATTCAGTTTCCCGCTTTTTAAAACACAAATACCCTTCGCCAGTCGAAAGAGAAAAAAATAAGCATTTAAGAAAATGTAATTTCCTATTATATCTCGAAAATTTACAGATAGAAAAATTAATTTCGTACGCCTATGGATAGACAATAAAAAAATCAATTTTTTTTATTTGAAACATTTTTCTCGATTACTGATAGTTTAGAAGTAATTTCAAAATGAAAATTTCAATCAAATTCAGCTTACAGCATTTTAAGAAAATATTTAAAATACAAAACCTTTCGCCAATGAAAAAAATGAGCATTTTTGAAGCAAAAATCAAATATGGGTTTCATGTAAGAAAATGTAAGTTTGTATTATATCTCGAAAATTTACTGATACAAAAATTATTTTCGTACGCCACTGGATAGCCAAAAAAAAATATCTAACTTTTTTATTTGAAACAGTTTTCTCGATTACTGATAGTTAGTAATTTCAAAATGAAAATTTCGACCAAATTCAGTTTCCTGCATTTTAAAAAAATATTTGAAATAAAAACCCTTACGCCAATCGAAAGAGAAAAAAAAATAGTTTTTTGAATCAAAAATCAAATATGGGTTGATTTAAGAAAATATAAATTTGTATTATATCTCGAAAATTTACCGTTAGAAAAATTCTTTTCGTACGCCACTGGATAGACTATAAAAATATCTAACTTTTTTATTTGAAACATTTTTCTGGGTTATTGTTAGTTTAGAAGTAATTTCAAAATGAAATTATCGACCAAATTCAGTTTTCCGCCATATTCTAGTAACCTAAGAGAATTTTTATGAAAACAAAAGCACATAGATGGTCCCCCAAAGGCGCACCACATGTCCCATTTAACCGAAGTCGTATCTCCAACTTTCCGACATCCCAATGGTGGCCTTCGAAAACCGGACACTTGTAATATGTGTTATTTCTAGAAGGAAATGAGCGTTGAATTGTCAAAAACATTTTTCTGACATATTACTCGGCGTGACAGGTTACTCGACAATAATTTTTTTTAAATATTTGTATAGGTACTAAATCCATTTTAGTAGATACGTCTTTAAATTAGGATTACTTGAGCACCAAAGCGTAAAATTAATAATTTTGGCAGTCAAAAATTAATAGTTTTATTTTCTAAATTTCCATGTATGAATAATATCATAAAAATTTTACCCGTGATTTTACGGGACATATATTTGAAAAAATAGTATATTATGTTATTAGGAGTAGAAAGCGGTCTTTTTGTGTTGAACCCAGCTATTGCGGCCGAGGCTAGGCAAGCTGGATAAAACACAAAAAGGGCGTTCTACTCCGAATGACATATACTATTTTTTCTTCAAGTGTTTCAAAGAATTTTTTGACATTTTTTGGAATTTTTTAATTGTAGTGTTTGCAATTTCAACCAAAGCTGGTTGTATACACTATAAAACAAAAACGATACAACTGTCAAATAACAATTTTCAATATAATATGTGTTGCTGTGACGACTGCCGCCGCCAGCGGTGAACTAAGACACTAACATTTTTTTACTAGTACAACAATAACAACATTTTTGTACTAGTAAAAATGAATATCTTCTATAGTGTGTATACAGTAGCATAATATGAATATTGTAATACGCTTGAAGAAAAAAACTTTTCCTATATTAAACGCCGCTGTCACGAATAAAAATCAGGGCAGACTGAAATATTTCGGGGAACTCCCGAGTTCGGAGTTGTAAATTGGCTGCTGCACTACGTTGACGTTGCTTTTTTAACACTAACTAAAAGGAAACATCTTAATAATCATCTATATTCATTGTGAATAAACAACAATAATGATTAACCGTAAAATGCACATAATCGGCGATTTCGATTAATCGTAACCGTTGCAACACTCTCTACATGTAAATAAATATAAATATATCATCACGGTATATTACTATTGCCCATTGCTGACTGTGCCAATCTGCTTTGTACACAGATTTCGGTAATGATGATGACATATTTGTACCGTGCCGCCTTTACCAAGGTGTCACCTCACGAACACTCATTGCTGGCTCGGAGAGTGCAACACAGGTCAATTTTGTGTCATTTAAAATACGAAATATTTGGCATCAGTCGGGATCGAACCCGGTTCCCCAGATTCGCGACCAGACACATATGAAATTAAAATATTAAAGATAATTAGTAAAAGTGGAACACAATGTATATCATCGAAGATAATTTTTGATATTTGTAAATCCCAGACTTTTATTACTCATACATTACAAAATGAAAGATAAAGAATTTGATTTTGTAATTTTATAAGAATTAATCTTGCATGAAATAATATGTACAACTTTTTACATACCTACATACATAACTTTTTATTTTTCTGAACAGAATTGAAAGAAACAAAAAAAAAACATTAAAATATTAACTTTTTTAGCATATTTTTAATAACTATTAAATAAACATTCACATTTCAATGTTTTCTGGATATAATTTTCTAATTATTTTTTTCTTATAAAAATCGCAATTTATATAAATATTTTATAGTATATGGAGTATGTGAACAATTTTATTTTGAGCGCATTTAAAGTGTGATGTATCTGTAAATGAAATATTCTTTGATTTCAGGGAAGTGTATCATTTATTTGCTCTTTAAAAAAACATTAATTTCCAAAGTAAAAACAAAAAGATGAAAATTTAAATAGATCAATATTTAACTTACATCGTTCCTGCTTTTGAGTGTAGACCTTTTTGGACGTAATAATACATCCTTAAAGTCAAGTTTTACTTCATTTATTATATGAGGCATTTTTAATCCTGCAATGCACCACTAGCACAGAAATAAATATATTGATAAAACTATAAATACAACTTTAGCTAGATACCTTTTAACAGTTACGTCATTGCACCTTGTGATCCGCGATCTTTCTGTCGTTAGTGCCGTTGCCGTTGCTATATATATAAAATTTTGCTTCAGAGTATACTTGCACAGGAGCAGTATTCAATTACTTTTATCTTTAATAAATGTATTAATTGATAAGAAAATAATAGTTTTATGAATCAATACAAAACAAAATTATACTTTAATGAAAGTAAACTTAAATTTTAGAGCGACAATATTATTTAGAAATTTTATTGTATCGTTCTGTTTTCTTTCCGAGCACAATTTAATTACTTTTATCTTTAATAAATGTATTAAATGATAAGAAAATAATGTGTAAGTTTATGAATTTACACAAAACAAAATTATACTTTTAATGAAAGTAAACTTAAATTTTATAAAAATATTATTTGGAAAGTTTAATATTGTATCGTCCTGTTTTCTTTCCTGCAAAAAAGTTAATATTTTGAAATATGATTAACCATGTCCTAATTATTAAATTATTGTCAATTATTATTATATTATGAGTAATATAAAGAAGGAAGGATTTCAATGTAAGGAAGAGCGACGCGCTGCTTGTTGCAGTATTTGCTTATTCTTGAGTAGTATTGGATTAAACATAGGAAAAAGAATATATTTTAAATATAATTTAAAACCATAATAACTACTATAAATAATTTAAAAGTTTGTTTTATATTAATTTAGTACGGCTCTGTATTGTAGATAAGAAGAATAAGAAATTGTGTCAGGTCATGAACGTAGTGTAATTCTAACCCTACAATTTTAATTTTGGCATGTGAGTTTACATGTGTTATTGACAATGGTAAAAAATAAGTTAGAAGGCTTAATTAAAACTATTGAAGATGATGAAGAAGTGGAAGATTTTTCAGAAGATTCAGATGTAGAAATCGAGGTAATATAAATACAGAATACTGTAGATAAAATCCTGTACAATATAATATTTACAGTTTCAACCAACTAAGAAAAAAGATAAGCCAAAAAAGACGGCAGATTTTGATAACAACTTTCAGTTTGTAAGTTCTGTGGCTGAATATAATAAAGATACATGGGATGATCTGACCAAATATATCAAAAGAAAAGGAACGTCTAAAACTGATGATAAAATATTAAAAGCTAGAAATCTAAGACTTAAAGATAATGCTAAAGACGAAATTATTGAAGATTCTGATAATGAAAACTATAATGGCATAGTAGATAATCAGCCTGATCTGGAAATATCTGACGATGAGTTAAAACATGATGCACTTAAAATTAAAGAAAAGAAGGAAAAAAAGGGAAAAAGAAAAAAAGAGGAAGAAGTGGAAGAAAGTAATGACGATAATTTTTTTGACGCTGATGTGAATTATGACAACAGTGCAACATTTTATCAAATGAATCTATCTAGACCTTTGTTGAAAGCTATTGGAGAATTAAAATATGTTCATCCAACTCCTATTCAAGCTGCTACTATTCCTATTGCGTTATTAGGTTTGTTATTAAATTTAATTGCAAGATTGTATAACAATTACTTTTATCTTATAGGCAAAGATATTTGTGGTTGTGCAGCAACTGGTACTGGTAAAACTGCAGCATATATGCTACCGACATTAGAACGTTTACTGTATCGACCAGTAGGACAAGCTGCAGTTACTAGAGTATTAGTTTTAGTTCCAACTCGAGAATTAGGTGTACAGGTTTATCAAGTTTCTAAACAACTTGCCCAATTTACTAATGTCGAAATTGGTCTTTCCGTTGGTGGATTAGATGTTAAAATTCAGGTTTGTGATAAATCTTAATTGTTTAAATAAATATTAGGGAGACCAACTGTTGATCAGCAATTTTCCGGACATCAATTTTAATAAATCTGTAGACGACTCGAAAATATTTTTCTTGATGCATCATATAAATTATTAACTTGTTAATGTAACATATTCTTTCGATATCTCTAATTCGTGGACAAATACTAAGATGCTTTAAAAGTGCATAATAGTAAATTGAAAGTATTTTAGAAGAAGTTCATCTCCGGTATTTCACTCTCCTAAAAAGAGGAGACATTCTTGCAATGAGTTTTGACTGTTTTAATGAGTGTAATTTTTTTTCAACCAGTGGTTTTCAAACTGTGGGGTCGTTATTTTAAATGGGACCATATTTTATTCTGAATTCAGTGGTATATTATTTTTATATCCTTATATAACGATTTTTTTTTTTTTTAGAAAAATACATAAATAAAGTTTTATAGTAATTTGATTAAAAATATGGCTATAATAAGAGTGCCAGGAATGGAAAAATGAAAACGTGACATTTTTTTTTACATAGAATGAGCCGGTTCACTTTAAAGTATTTTAAATGAATGTGTATGTAATATTTTTCATAGTAATATAAAAAAATAATTTATTATTTTCGTAAATAATTAAATAAAAAGATTGGTGCCAGGAATAGTGATGAAAACCAACCCCTTACTCATGTGACATCAGAGCGCATACAGTACGTCATTCATAGTCATTTGGAAAACAGCAGGCTACGGAAACCTATATGTAACATGTCGAGACATTGTAGTAGCCTATGGATAGTACTTTTCTTCCAAGCGCTAGATCGTGCTAGGTGCAATATGGCCGACGCGATAAAATTAAGTAATTACAAATTTCGAATTGATCTATAGAAAGCCGCGGAATTTCAATTTTTATGACAAGTGTTTTAGTCATTTATGTCAAATTTATATCTGACTTAAAATCACCTTACAGTAAAGAAAGCGATTAAATTAATATTAAACGATTTTTATACGACTATTGTTAATTTCTGTTCAGTAACGTAAAGCTAATGGTACGTAAAATGTTTATTGTATTTCAATAAAAATAATATAAAAGAATTTAAATATTTCTTTGCTTTGCGATTACGTTGCTCCTACGCTATTTTGCTCGGCTGTCAACATTATTCTTCACTCTTTATTATTCTGATCTAAAAACATTTCAAAAATGTATGCATTTATAAAAATCATGTCCTCCAAATATGCTGCTCTCCGGTGAATTGGGCCACGTTGATGAAAGTATTATGATTATTACCAATCATTGCAATCATTATGTAAGAAAAATTTAATGAAATCAGAAAATAAACTTTTTCTCGTTAATTGTGGTCATATTTTATTTAAACGATTTTCTACTTTAAAAATTTAGTGTATTCAAGTATTGCGGGTCGCTGGTCCTCCTTGAAATTGCCTATATACACACCAGGTTGCCTACTTCACAATTACTTTTTCTTCCAATCGCCAGACGGCGATACGTGCAACATTGTCTCAATTGTTATAGTGGTCGTCGGCTATCTATAAAGGGTATATATGATCCGTGGAAAACAGTTACCTTATTTATTTATAAATAAAAGTAAAACTGTATGTGCTCTGACGTCACATTCTGTTTCAGATCACGTGATTTTTTCAAAATATTACAAATTTCAATAATTAATTGTAAAATATCTAATGCATATTTCGTGATATTTTCAATTTGAGGCTCTTTAAAGAACAATATCTTTCAAAATTTAGTACTTAGAAGTCAAGTCATATAAAAATTCTTGCAACAGTCTTATTAGAATGCCATGAAAGTAATACGTGAATATTTTGTCTGCGTTGACATTTATGATTAATTAATAGCTATTAACATACCTAGGAATGATATGTATATCATAACTGCCGCAGATGTCTGTTTGAAATCCGAGCTCGTTGAGCGAGGATTTTAAGACATCTAAGGCTTGGTATGATTCATAACATCCGTGCTTTGTTCAATAGTTTATCGGTTTCAGAAAATGAAGATATTAATAAATATAGTTTTTGAAAATCTCTCATTAATGCTACTTTCAGAATGCTGTGGTTAACAGAACAATTATTTTGACATATGTCAATATGACAAATATTCAAATTATGTGCTTTATTCCTCATGTTTATTACTTTAGAATAAAGTAGACCGTATTTAGAACGATAGACTAACGTTATCTGTATGTATTAATAAAGAGCATTATACCTTCATTTTATTTTATTTTCATTTTGTAGACCGTTGTTGACAAGTCAGTATGGTAATAATATTATCGTAAAGAGTTTAATATCCTGAAACCAGTAATAGCTATTAACATACCTAAGAATGTTATGCACATCATAACTGCCGCAGATGTCGGTTTGAAATCCGAGCTCGTAGAACGAGGATTTTAAGACATCTAAGGCTTGTTATGATTAATAACATCCGTGGTTTGTTCAATAGTTTATCGGTTTCAGAAAATTAAGACTATTGTTAAATATAATTTTTTGAAATTCTCTCATTAATGCTACTTTCAGATTGCCACGATTAACAGAACAATTATTTTAACATATGTCAATATGACAAATATTCAAATTATGTGCTTTATTCCTCATGTTTATTACTTTAGAATAAAGTAGACCGTATTTATAACGATAGGCTAACGTTATCTGTATGTATTAATGAAGAGCATTATATTTTCATTTTGTAGACTGTTGTTGACAAGTCAGTATGGTAATAATATTACCATACAGATATAGTTATTACTTATTTACCAGCCTACTTTTTGTATATGTAAACAATGGATTAATATCCTGAAACCGATAAAAGAACAAAATATTCACTTATTTCTGCCAGAGCACTCCAATTCTTTGTAAAAAATTAACACGTTTTAATATTTTCCATTTCTGGCACTCATATTTTAATCAAATTAATATAAAACTTTATATACATTTTTCTCAAAAAAAATCGTTATGTAAGGGTATAAAATATATCACTGATTCAGAATAAAATTCTATCGAATAAGTAACTAAAAATTATATAGTTTTATTTTAAATAACAAAATTGTTCTCCATAGTTTGTAAACCACTGGTTAAAAAATAATTATGCTGGTTAAAATACTTTTGTAAAATAGAAATTGTTTGCTAATTTAACTAACCTCGTAGCTCTTATAGTTCTCGAGATAGCAATAGTGGACAAAATAAAATGAAAATCCTGTATATAGGTGTTTCAAAAATATTACAAAAAAATAAGGGAATATATCGGGGTTTTCCTGCCAGAAGGGCGTAACGATAAAACAACTTTACAGGAGAAAAAAAACCTTTCACATATCGATTATTATTATACTTCGTTTCACGTAAGAAAATAATGATAGGTAAGAGCAATATGATCTTTTTGTTTGATTGGATAATATCGGGGTATTATCCAATTAAAAAACAAGATGAGACTGTTTCTTTCTTACGTGAAATGAAGTATAATTCTTCTGGCGTGAAACCCTTGATATTATGTATTTTTGAAGTATTGACTGTAATGCAAAAGGAATTTTTTCGAAATTCGCAAAATTGCATACACTTCTGTGAAATAAAATTAAGCACACAAAATATTTTATGGTTTAAAGTGGACATGATAAGATGCCTAGTAACGAAAATATGTAAATTTGTCATTTTTCTTATTAATGTAAAAATGCCGCGTCATTTAGACAGTAATAGAATATGATTCCTCCATAAGACAAATTAGTAAAGACACCATCTTCAGAATTAAGAAACGCTGGGAGCAGGAAAGGAAGAAAATGTTAGAAGAAAAGCAGGATCAGCAAAGCATACGCGCGGTATTTACCTTATGTTGCATGTTGTGTGTTTGATATATCCTTGATGGTGTACGACTGGTCTTTGGCGCATGACAGATGAGCACTTGCGTGCACGTTTCACGTGTTTTAGATTGTTTTGCTTCATAGATTTCATCCATCTTAAATTTAACAAGTTGCGTTTCGTTTTTCCAGCCCGTTGTCGGTAACAATTTATCCGCGGTTAAATCGTAATCATTTTAACCGAGGTTAAATCGTAACCATTTTCAGTGTTTACCGTGGTTCAATTTCGGAATATACTAGAAATTTGTTATACCGAGTTTTTTTTTTATCAGTGGACATAGGCGTCTGTCATTACTATAGTTACATTTAAAATAATTGACAGCAATGTATTACCGTGTTTTTTTACTGGGCCACGGCGTATAAATATAGAAGGTGGGACAACTTATCAAAAATATCCAATCCATTTTTACGAAGTTAGACATCCGCCAGATGTCTCAGCGTACAAGGTTACAAATGTTCCCGACATATAGGTAACTGGTATCTGTCAATTTGAATTGAAATAGACACGTTAATCACTTTTCGTCCGCAAAACCATTTTCGTACGCTAAACCATCATTTTTCGTCCGCTAAGCCTACTACGATTTAATATTATTGTAATTGTGTGTACTACCCTTGTAGCTCTATTCTTAGTAAGGTAGACAGAAAATATAATAAGCACCTCGGCAAAAAATGCATATTATAGCCTCGCTTGTTTGCTTTACCGAGGCGAACTCTATAATATGCATTTGCGATTTTACTTTTACGAATCTTGGTGGCATACACTTTAAATTCTATATTCGCTTTTTGTTTTGAGAATTTTCAGGTTTTATACTATTAAAATAGAAAATTTTACGACAGTGGAATATAATAAATACATAAATTGATTTTGAATTGAATTGTGATAAAATCATGATGATAGTTTAATACTTTCGCCTCGAATCGTACGCTTGCAGGCAAATATTTTGAGGCACGCATGCTACCAAATCGCTTCGTGGCGAAAAGCGAAAACAAATGCAATATTTAATAGAATTCTATAGTGCGTGATGTCACATGTGATTTCAGCCTGGCGAAAACGCCTTATGTGATAGAGCACATTGTATAGGGCGCGAGTAGACACGTGACATGAGGGACCTTGACGTGTTTAGAATCAGCTGACTTGTGTGCGCATGTCATTTTGACAAGAAAATTGTCAAATTGACAAGACTAATGTTTTGACTTATTTAGATTTTGAACTGCTACAATGTTATTATTATACAATTTTCAGGCAGTAAAACACATGAAATTAAAAATAATAACATTTTAGCAGTTAAAAATCAAAATAAGTCAAAACATTGGCTTTGTAAAAGTGACATTGTTGTTGTCAAAATGACAAGCGCACACAAATCAGCTGATTCCTTGTACGTCAAGGACGCTCGAGTCACGTGTCTGCTCGCGCCCTATAGGCGGTGTGCACAAAAGTAGTCAGCGCCGACAGCGGACAAAAATGACAAAATGGTTACTCTTTGAAACATAACAAGGTTATGTTTTATGTCAGAATAATTTTGCAATTTCTATTTTATAAAATATTTGCAAAGAATGCGCATGACAGGACGTCATATATTATGTGATGCAGTGGGGGATGTAATAATTCTTACAAAATTACCGATTGAAGTATCAAATTTTATAAATTTCCTAGAAGATTATATGAGGAACAGATGTATAAGAAAATAACTTTTCATCAGATATCTTCTACTAATATGAAAAATTCTTCTAGGTATACATATTTTCTCATTGTAAAAGATACTTATCGTATGAATAAAATTCCAACAATGTTCGTCTGATTGCAATAATGAATTATATAAAAATGTGTTTCTTAAGTTAATATTTGAACAAGATATAATACAAGAAGCAGAAAATTATCTTAAAATTATATAATACTTGCAGTTATATGAAATAGAAGTCTATTTTTGACATAATTCGTCTATTATTATACATTTTGTACATGTAATGTTAATGTTAAAGATAGAAATCTACATGGTTCGTATTTTTCGTGTATTTTCTTTTCCGAGCTTGTGCAACTGATTCCACTTAGAGCCTGGTATATTTTCAATGAAGAATCTTCTTCATTTATTGCGAATACAGGGTGAGTCTGGGAAGACGACCCCCCCCTCCCTTTAACTTTTTTATTATAAGTAATAGAAAAAAATGGCTCATATAAAAGTTTTTTTATTTTACATATACTATTTGATGGCAGATGTAGACATTTTTTATAAAGTCAGGTTTACATCATACACTGATATCGTGATAGGTAGAAATTTTCTTCTTTCCAATCATTCAAGTTTTCCAACTTTTTAATCTCAATTTCCATGTATTGTGCATCGTGTAATAATTAACTGATATTTTAAATTATAATATAAATTTAAATATGATAAAATGGTTTACAGAAATCACACATTATAGGGCGCGAGCAAACACGTGACTCGAGGGACCTTGACGTGCTTAGAATCAGCTGATTTGTGTGCGTATGTCATTTTGACAAGAACAATGTCATGTTGACAAGACCAATGTTTTGACTCATTTTGATTTTTAACTGCTAAAATTTATTATTTTTAATTTCATGTGTTTTAGTGCCTAAAAATGATAAAATATTAACATTTTAACAATTCAAAATCAAAATAAGTCTAAACATTGGTCTTGTCAAATTGACAATGTTCTTGTCAAAATGACATGCGCACACAAATCAGCTGATCCCAAGCAAGTCAAGGTCGCTCGAGTCACGTGTCTGAATGTCCCTATTATGAGAAAAATTATATTTTCTGCCACAGTACCTTCGCTGGTATTTTGACGTTTCTGATTGTCACATCACATATATAGCATTTTAAATATTTTCTTTATTCATTTCAATATACTATGATGCATAATATTCATACACAATAGCAACAACTCAAAATATAATTGTAAATTGTTTCACTTTCTCGAAATGTCAAAGTTGATTCGGTAACCAAAAATGCCAATGTAGCCGTTAGAGGCGCTGACGCTCAAAATGTGCACATCGCCTATAGAGGCGCTATTGTAAGGTTAGAAACTCGGCGACTTATCGCCAACATCAATATGTCAACAAAAATTGATCAGTTGTCACACCTTCTGTATTTATACTCCGTGAACTGGACATAAGACGTTCTCACTCATAAAACTGCCATTTTCCAAAATGATGTATAAAGAAAAAGTACAAATCATAACATTCTATAAGTCCGATATGGCAAGTTTCCGTTTATTTGCTGCTAATCTTAGTAAGCGACCTAGGCCCTAGTGGAAAAATTCCTTTTGCATTACAATCAGTACATCAAATAATATATTGGGATTTTCAAATAAGAAAACGCTGACTAGCGGCAAATGTTAGAACTGCAAACAGTGGTACACATTTGACATTTACATGAAACTACAACTATATGACTACAAACACTCTATTATACGTACTTGAATTATAAATAAAAAATACTAATAAATGAGAAAATATTACGAAAACTAAAGAAATTGTACCAGTGTTTAATGCGATCAGCGCCATCTCTTGATACTTGAAAATCCCAATACCCTTATTTTTTGTAATAATTTTTAAAGTTCCTGTATTTAACAGCGTTGCGCTTAGCACTTAGCTGTTAGTGCCGTAGAACAGCAGATTGTTGTGATGATGAACGATTAGGTAGATAGAGATATTTAAAAGTGTAAGAACTGCGAAATGTAAAGAAATTAATTATTATTTTTATATGTTTATGTTACTGTTTGAATTATCCTATTGGCGACTGAAATGTCCTATAGAGGCGCTATGTTCATTGAAGATGGCCGACTTAGTTGGTAATTTTCTGAGGTGTGATTGGCTGCCATTACCAATTCCGAGGGTTTGCAAGTTTGCCGCTTGGTGACTACTGGTTAATTTCAGTCGTGAATACTGTATTCCAGATTAGAATAGACTTGGTGGCTCTGCGAACCCAGCCTGTTTTACACACATAAAACTTATGAATTAGTTTTATTTCGTGCATGACATGCTTGACAGCTCATAACGTCAAAATTTGATCATTTTTAATTCTTTAGTAAATAAACAGTTACTTAAAGTTTATATATATATATATATATATATATATATATATATATATATATATATATATATATATATACAGTGTTCAAAAAAATTCCTAACTCGGAGTAGGCTATGAACAGAGAAACGTGTGTCTGAGCATTATTCAATTCAAAAGTCAAGTTGTCAAAATTGATCTTGAAATGTAATTTTAAAGAGAAAAGACAATAAAGAAGGATACAGTATATTGACATTCGCCGTTTTCTAATTTGTTTCCATTTCTAAAATACGATACAGGAAGAAAAGCTTTGATTTCTTTACAAAACATTTTTGACAATATCTTATGTCAAATTGACATTTAATTAATTGACATACGTTTCTTTGTACATAGCCTACTCCGAGTTAGGAATTTTTTTGAACACACTGTATATATATATATATATATATATATATATATATATATATATATATATATATATATATATAGGGTGTTAATTAAAAAGCGGGCCATAGGCGTTTAATATGGGAAATCAGTTTTTCCTTGCGCAAAACTTCCCATTTAATTTTAAACAAAAATGTTTCAAATAAATGTTGTAGAGAAATAAATTCTACACCAGCATCACTAAACAGATTTTATTTTGCATGTTTAGTAACCTGTAAAATCCAATTTGAAATTTCATAAATATTACTCATTTGTAGTGATAGCCATGAAATTTAAACAAAATTACAAAGAAATGCATATCAATTGAATTGTCAGAATTTCGATTTTGCAGGTTACAAAATAAAAATAAATAAAATCGAAGCAATAATTTAGATGTAGATTATAAAAACAAAATATTTTTAAGGATTTACGATAGAATATAATTATCAGTAATTTTTATTTGAAAATCTAATATCTGACAGTTCAAACGATATGCATTTCTTTGTAATTTTGTTTAAATTCCATGGCTATCACTACAAATGAGCAATATTTATAGAATTTCAATTTGGATTTTACAGGTTACTAAACATACAAAATAAAATCTGTTTAGTGATGCTGGTGTATAATTTAAGTATCTACAACTTTTATTTGAAACACTTTTGTCTAAAATTAATTGGGAACTTCTGCGCAAGAAAAAACTGATTTCCCATGTTAAACGCCTATGGCCCGCTTTTTAATTAACACCCTGTATAGAGCTATTGTAAACTTGGTTTGCGTTTAAACCAATCAGAAAGCTGGAAACGCAAGCCCTATCTTACTCCTAAATCTATTCTTATCTGAAATACAGTATAGTTAATTTTTTAACATAACTATATTTTTTTTACAGTATTAATAATTTTAATAATTATTTTCTATACAGTATGTTTCAATATTTTAGGACATAAATTAAATAGCAGATACTGCATGATATATTGATACCGAATCAAAAAGATTTTTTTAAATTATTTTTTTATGTCGTACTAATGCGAATACAAATGATTTCTTTTATTCATTTTATACGTATGTCGAAAACCTGGATGTCCTGTAAAATTCGGAACGGTTGGTCAACCTAATAGATTCTTAGTGCGAAATTTATTGTTATTTAATTATAGGAAACTGTTTTAAGAAAAAATCCGGATATTGTAATTGCCACACCAGGTCGTCTTATAGATCATTTGAAGAACACAGTGTCATTTAGTTTGGATTCCATAGAAGTTTTAATTCTGGATGAAGCAGATCGAATGTTGGATGAATACTTTGCTGAGCAAATGAAAGAAATTATTAAACAGTGTTCAAGAACACGACAAACAATGTTGTTTTCAGCTACAATGACGGAGGAAGTACAAGATTTAGCTGCTGTTTCTTTAACGAAACCAGTTAGAGTTTTCGTTAATAATAACAAAGATGTTGCATTTAATTTACGACAAGAATTTGTTAAAATTCGGGACACGAAAGAAGCCGACAGAGAACCAATGCTTGCAGCTTTAGTTTGCCGTACATTTCATGATCATTGTATGATTTTTGTTCAGACAAAAAAACAAGCACATAGACTACACATTTTATTAGGTCTTTTGGGTATTCGTGTAGGAGAACTTCACGGAAATCTAACTCAACCTCAACGATTAGAATCTTTAAAACGATTTAAAGAGGAGCAAATTGATGTACTTGTTGCAACTGACGTTGCTGCAAGAGGTCTTGATATTTCAGGAGTTAAAACAGTTATCAATTATGTGATGCCTGCAACTTTAGAGCATTATATTCACAGAGTAGGTAGAACTGCTAGAGCAGGACGTGCAGGAGTTTCAGTGAGTTTGGCAGGAGAACAAGAAAGAAAAATGGTTAAACAAATAATTAAACGTGCTAGAAATCCTGTCAAAAATCGTATTATACCACCAGACATTATTGAAAAGTATCACGCGAAATTGGAACGGATTGAACCAGAAATTGTTAAAATATTAGAAGAAGAACAAGCAGAAAGGTTATTAGCCAAAGCAGAAAATCAAGCTAACAAAGCAGAAAAACTCTTAAAAGGAGAACAGGAAGTGAGACCTTGGTTCCAAAGTAAAAAGGAACGCAAAGAAGAAAAAAATCGGTTATCTCTTACTCCGAAAGAAAAAGGTAAAAAGAAAAATAAATCAAAAGATAAAGACCTAGAAGTTAAAAAGAACTCAAAAAAACAAAAGGGCAAAGCCAGAGAAACAGCAGAGGATCGCACTAACTATGAATTGAATAAAGTCGCTTTGCTTCAAGCTAAATTATCAAAAAGAAAACAGAAACCTAAAAAAATTAAATCCGTAGCAGATGAGACATTAAACAATAATTCAAAGGGAACAAAACGTAAGAGATCTAATTTTGCCAATGAGCTTACAGATACTTCAAAGAAAGGAGTAAAACGAATGAGGTATGATACAAATAAACATAATAAGGATAAACAAAAAGGATTTAAAAAAGGAGCAAAAAGTGGTGCGAAGAAAGGTACAGGCAAGGTATTTGGCAAACCACGACAGAAAAAAAATAAAAACTAAAAATTTGTTAAAAGTACATATTTTTATATTTTAAGAAAAAATGTAATAATAAATAAACATTAAACAATATACAGATAAATTTCATTTATACATTTACTAAATCCACAATATACATAAAATATTACCGTCGTCTTCGAAGATCGTACCGATTTTGATTTTGTAATCTCTTAACACTGGGAGTCTTTCCTTTTTTACTTGTAGGACGTTGCACATTTCCATCAGAAGATTTTTTACGTTTACGAATTTTTTTAGCTTCAACAAATTCATACTGACTTGCTACTTCTCCACATTCTGGTAACAGGTAATTTCTAGATGACGTTAACATTGGATGAGGAATTGATTCTCGAAAAGCGGGAATAATACGAGATTTGTTTTCATATACTTCCTGACTTTCAACAGTTTGACACGATTGACAACTTAATCTTCTTAATATATCAGACGTTTGTGATTGAGTACGTTTTGATTTTGAATTATTCCATATTAAATATCCTAGAAGAATTAGAGCGTTAGGGCCGGCTTGTTGTAAAGGAGCAGAAGCACCCTGTAAAGTAGTAATATTGAATTAAATGCATTTTTTATTTAAATATAGTTTTATTACAGAGGATGAAAAGCTGCAAAAAAGGTTCGAAATAATATTAAACGGATTCATAATGAAAATACAAAAAACCAATAAAATACAGTAAATTTGTATTCAAATTTAAAACTATGTATAATGTCAAAATCACAAAACAAAAATATAATATTTGTAGAATACCATAGGAACTGAATTGTTTTTAATTTTTAACGCTTTCACTGCGACTACGCACAAGTTGCAAGATAAAAATCTGATGCAGCCTCCAGCCCCCGCCATTTAGTTTTTATTAATTAATTAATGACTGAAATGTCTATAGGGGCGCTGCATTCATTAAAGATGGCCGACTTAGTTGGTAATTTTTACCTTCCGTCACCTTTAGGTAAGGAAGGTATTGTCTTTGGTCAAAAAATTCGGTGGTGAGTTTTTGATGAATAAGCACGTTTTAGGGTCCCTAGCATACGATTTTCCTATTTTTACGATGTCTGTATGTGTGTGTGTGTGTGTGTGTGTGGATGTGTGTGTGTAACAAAATTTTCGTCTACGATAACTCTAATACTGCAATTCCGAAAATTATAATTCTTTCGTATTCCTCTTCGTTGCATCCACGTGAAGAGCTGATTAGATTTTGGTTATAATTGGTCAACCGGAAGTACCCTCATTTGCAGATTTTAACAGTTTTTCTTGAAAAAACGATGTTAAATATAATTTTTTCACATTTAATATTATTATAAATATTAAAGAACATTGTATTCTCTATACGATTTGACTGCATTT
Organism: Harpalus rubripes; assembly: GCA_963082715.1. Taxonomy (NCBI): domain Eukaryota; kingdom Metazoa; phylum Arthropoda; class Insecta; order Coleoptera; family Carabidae; genus Harpalus; species Harpalus rubripes. The sequence goes on along the minus strand of OY720457.1, from coordinate 35,405,390 downwards.
TATACTTCATATTAAATGGATATAGAGTTATAAAATTATAAAAAAATTAAATTTCATAAATTAGCCAGCTATGCTAGAAACAGCTACTATATTAAGAAAATTCTGATTGAAAGATGTCAGTGTCAAGTGCAATGACATATTCGTAGCATATTTGTGTTAGGATCTTTTTGCTCGAAATTTTTTTTATGAAATTTGTATAAAATACATACAACTCTCGAAAGGTAATGTACATACAAGAAATTTATAATCTTTTGCAAGGAACTTTATGTATGGATTTTATAGAAAATACATACGCATTTACGAAAATCCTACCGGTAGAAACCGCATCTACCGACTGTGTTCGAAAACACGAGTGGTAAAAAGTTACCGTGTTCGAAAATTGTTAAATATCTACCAAATCCATCTACTGGATTCATGAAGAATCTAATCTCAAAAAAAGGTAGTGAAGCAAAGCGACCTGCACTAACTGCGTACTGACGTTATTCTGCAGGTTCCTGCGTCAAAGTAGTCCCCATTAGGGTAGTTCAGTAATTACGTTATATGTAGCACGCTTCAAATAAACTATTGTCCTACTGGTAAACACGTCTTTCAAAGTGAACCTTATTGCCACAGCAAATAAGAACTATAATTTTAAGCGATTCATTTCGTCGCCAAATCTTACATAATTAAGTAAAATTATATAGCTATTTAAGCTGTCATTCAGTTAAGTTTCAATATTACCCTTTCAATTAAATCAAACATATCCTAATTTGTAATAACAATTATTTTACTCAAGTTTTAAAAACTTTGAATGGAACTAAATGTTTGTTCAATCTCGAACATGTTCGTGAAACATCGCATGAAGCAGCCGGAACTATACCTTGTTCCATTTAAGTCATTCAGTATTGTAGAGCATAGGGCATAGTTTCAAACTCTCTGATTGGCTAAAATTGGAGACAACAGACAAGTTTACCCAATCTAATATATATATATATATATATATATATATATATATATATATATATATATATATATATATATATATATATATATATATATATATATATATATATATCTCGATATATATATATATATATATATATATATATATATATATATATATATATATATATACAGCGTGAAAATGAAATAAGTGGGTGGCTACACCTCATAATCGGTAGGATATGGTCCCACCAACCTACAAACCAAAAGGTTTGCTCGAATTGATGCAACAATGTTCTCTCTCGGGTTGTTTTCCGGTATAACGTAGCGTTCTTGCGAAATCGGCCAAGGAAACCAAAATTTTCTCCGAAAAACCACAATGTGCTCTGTTCAAGAGGAAAATGGATACGTTATAAGTAATGAAACTTCTTTTTTTGCACTGCAGTATCAAAGGCCTTATCATTAATTAATTAATATATATATAAAAAAGCAGCTCTGTAGGTCCACCGGTTTGCGTACCACTGCGACTTTAATAAGAAAAGACGCGCCAATGAGGTATACAACCCGCAATATATAAAGCCTACGCGGCATTTCCGGATGGCTACACCTTTTTATCGGTAGGGTTTGGTCCCAGCTACTTATGAACCAAACGGCTACTCGAACTGACACATCAATGTTCTCTCTCGCACAGGGCGACTCTGTGCACCTACGCCTCCCCTTAGAAACTTCCATTTCGGCGAGCTTCTGATAGCCACAAACACGCCGCTGAGTCCTATATCGATAGCTCTTTGAATGCGCTACAACTTTTATTCGGGTTATTTTCTGGTATAACATAGAGTTCTTACGCAATCGGCCAAGGAAGCCAAAATGTTCTCCAAAAAACCACAATGTGCTAAATTCAAGAGAAACATGAATACGTTATATTTAACCAAACTTGTTTTATTTGCACGGCAGCATCAAAGACCTTATCATTACAAGTAATATAAAAATAAAATCAGCTCTGTAGACCCAATGGTTTGCACACCACTGCTACTTTAATAGCGTTTTCAGCTTACAAGTCGAGTGCGCACTTTTTTGCACTGAGCGTTTTCAGCTTGTCATTGAGTGCATAATTCAGTCTGCTGATGCGTTTTCACCTTAAGAAAAAGTTGTACCTTGCACTGGCTCAGTGCGACTTTTGTGCACTGACTCCCTAGGCAAGTACAATAGTGTCAGTGCAAATATGGCGGTTAAACAAAATCGTTTTCAGCTTAAACTGCACTGCCTTCCGGATGAGGGCAAAACTAATTCAGTGTCGTCACGTGATATGTTGCACTCAGTGCACACTTGCACTGTGTAAGCTGAAAACGCTATAAGAAAAACGCGCCAATGAAGTATACAACCCTCAATACACAGAGCCTGTGCAACCTTTCCGGGTGGCTACACTTCTTAATCGGTAGAGTATTGTCCAAGCAACATATAAATTAAACGCCTTGCTCCAATTGACATAACAATGGTCTGTCTTGCGCAGGGCGGCTCGGTTCACTTACGCGTCTCTTTAGAAACATCCGTGTCGGTTATTTTCTAGTATGACGTAGCGTTCTTGCGCAATCGGCCAAGGAAGCCGAAATTTTCTTCAAAAAAACACAATGTGCTAAATTCAAGAGAAAAATGTATATGTTATATATAACCAAACATTTTTTTGCACTGCAGCATCAAAGACCTTTCCATTGTTATTATTATTATTAGAAAAATTCAACTTTGAAGATCCAATGGTTTGCGCACTACGGCGACTTTAAGAAAACTGCGCCAATGAGGTATACAACCCGCAATAACTTGTGCCTCCTGGGCATTTCCGGGTGGCTACATCTTTTAATCGGTAGGGTATAGTCCCAGTAACATATGACCCAAACGGCTTGCTTGCATCACAAAATGCAGGGTGGAGGCAAAATTTCGCCCTTAACAACCGGACTATATGTACTTTAAAACAAAAAGACAAACAAAAAACCGGCAAGAATTTACTATAAAGTTGAATAACAGAATACCATTTTCAAGAGTTGCAAATATCACCCGCTTGAGGGATTCACGTTAATTTTAGTCGCCTATGACGGAAAGAAAATACTTTAGATTTAAAAATATTTTAACATATAAAAAAATCAAAAATCTAAAACTCCCCCATTAGGTAAATTTTCTAATATTTATTGCAACAAGAGTGTAAACACAAGCTTACATTGAGTTGCATACAAGATTTTTGTACGACATTGAATAACATTCCTGAAACAAATCAGAAATGTGACATAACAGATTTGAAGTTACTCAGCCAGTATTACCAACATGCATGTACAGAAAAAACTAAATTTAGGTAAGATAACTTAAATGCCACACGTGTATTGATGGTGGTAGTTCTGAAATGTGTAAAGTAAATAAAATACGAAAATAGTTTATTTTCGATAACTACACATCGGAGAATAAAAAATATGTTTAACGAGTTTGTTTTTAATTTATAGGCGTTTTCAAAAATACACGAAATAAAACTTTATTTCAAAATTAATACGACAAAAATATTGTATTAAAAATATATTTCACATAATTATAATAATAACTTGAACATACTATCAGGTAGGCTATATACCGTAATTACTGGATGAATTTTATTGGATAAATAATCTAATATTTCATCACAAATTTGAACCAAATACTTCTTATGGCGAGGATGCCTGTAACATTTGTATGAAATAACTTTTTATTAATTAATATCGAAAAATATATACCTTTCAATGACTGAAGTCATGGATTTTTGCATTGAATCATCAGATTCTATATCTAAATATGTAGCTAATGTTTTCACAACTGATGCTTCGATGTTTAACACTAAAACAACTATTTGTTCTCTAGGTGAAAATCGTTGTAAAGTTGGTTCCATTTGAGTAAGTATCTACAAAAAAAGTTCTATTAATTAAAAAAGGGTGATTCACAATGAAACAGCAAAATGACAGTATCTTAAAAAATAATCACCCCCACATAAGAAAAAGACATTTGTGCATAAAGTGTTGACAATTTTTAATAGATGGAATGGCCTGTGTATGCGAAAGAGAAAAATGATTGAAAAACTAGGTACAGATGCCTATTTTCTTTATTATTAATTTTAGACCTATAGTTTAAAACGTTGGGGGTGGTGGCAATCTTCAGTGCCAGTGTTGTGAAAATATCCTGAATTTTACTTTCCGTTTTTATATATTTTGATACCAATAGCACTTAAATTCACCCACAAATTTTTAATTTTGAATATAGGTCTAAGAAATAGCCACTTGTTCTATTTTTTTAATAATTCTGTATAAAGGTACTTTTTTATAACCGGGCAGCTATGGGTATCTGAAATTATAAGTGTACGACTTCGATGTGACTAATTAAAATGAAATCAGGTGTCACAGGATAAAATAATTTAAATGATAGTTTGGAATGATTTATCATCCAAATGGAATATATCCCATTGCTGGGTGTGCCAATCTGCTTTGTTCACAGATTTAGGTAATGATGATATATTTCTACCATGCGGGCGTAAAATTTTTAAAAAAGCTTAATAATAAGTACATCCGACGTATAGGGGAAGTAACGGATAGATTAGATCGCGCGAAAGGTAGTTGGATTCACGAAAGATGACTATTCAAGATCACATGATTACATGTTCAAGGAAAGCATACACGGCACTTTATATAGCAGTATCTTAGTAACATTTCACGTTATTTATGTTGTGTGATAGAACAGATATAAGTAAATGATGAAATTACATTCTAAGGGCCTGTGTCCACGATGCTAGAAATCGTTCCGAGTTCTCGATCACATTTTTTGATCATAAACATTGAACTTGTATGACTACAGGGGCCTGTTTCATAAAAATTACTAGTCGACAAGTTACAAGTGACAAGTTCTAGTAATTTCTGTTTCAAGAATAATTTTTGACTACTTGTCAGTTTTCCAATATTACAAGTGTATTTTTACAAGTTGACAAGTTTGAAACCATGGTTTCATAGTAAATGTAATATGAAGCCACCTTTGCCTTAAATATATATTTTAATCACATTAAAATTATGCGTTTTAAAATAATTTAATTTTATACACATTTTGTCATTCAACCCTTGCAATCAATGAAAGTAAAGCAGGTGAAATTATGATTTGTAATTATATTTAATATGGCAAAAATGCTGTTAAATTGGCGTTTTTCAGGAAATTAAAGAACATAGACATTCTATTTCGCGCTTCTTCCACAAGTTTAACAAAAAATATGAAATGCGAAAAATAGAAATTAATCCATGAATTTGCTGTTTCGCACGCATTAATGAGAAGGACTGGAAATATTGCCGGGATCAGGGATTTGTTAACAAATATATTATGAACAGTGGCAAATACTTTTTTTATAGTCTCACTTTGCAGTATAATTTTCTCTATTTATTTAAACATAAACTTATTTTCATATTTTCTTTTAAAATTTTAATTAGATTAATCATTTTTTTTAATAATGGAATAATTGCTCCCTTTTAAATATTGCTATAGTCCGTTTCCCCGAAACGAGAGAAATTCGAACTAACCTGGGATCAAGTCATTCTTATTGGTCAATGATGACAAATTTGAAGTTGAATCTTCAGATTTGTGATGATCGACTAATAAGAATGACTTGGTTCAGATCTCGGGTTAGTTCCAATTTGTCTCGTTTCGGCGAAAGGACTATATCGAAAAGTATTAAATTATTAAATGCCTCAATTTTTATAAAGACAATCTAAACCGTTCATACTTTTGTTCAATATATTCATAGCACAATTTTCTTATAAAAATTCTAGCCCGTCGAAAATTAACATGAACATCTTCCTCTTTTGAATCACTGGACCACATGTTTTTTATATTACATAAGAAAATTCCTATAATTAATTGTCATAAAGAAATCAATTGTTAACTTGTAATTTTCAAATGACCAATCTTTCATTTATGGTTACTGTTCACTTGTAAAATACTAGTAGTAAAAACCAGTAAATATTTCTTGAAACGCTACACTTGTAAACTGCAAAAATACACGTGTAGAAACGGACTAGTTTACTTGTCACTTGTAATTTACACTTGTAGGTTTTTGAAACAGAAACTTGTGAAATTATTCGTTTGACAAGTTCTACAGTGGTAATTTACAAGTGTAGAAGTTTTATGAAACAGGGCCCAGATGTCAGATTGATCGAATTTATGAAGTTAGTTTCAGCCATTTCTACAAATACTAAAAATAATAAAAAATAAAAATTATTCCGACAGTAAGTAAATTAAATTTTTACAACGAATATATCAATTTATTTATAAGTAATTATAATAAATATCAAAAATGAGTGGAATTAAGTAATATTTTATAACCTTATCGGCTCGTACCACGAGCACGCTTTTAACTAAAACGCTGTTTTAAGAAATGTCAAATTTTATTATTTAATATAAATAATAAATAATAACAAATTTATCAAAATATGATTTTAACGCAGAACATAGTTTGTATTCAAACAAATATTTTTTAAAAAAATCGTTCTTTAAACATAACAGCGAAATTAAATATTGAAATTTCAATTTGACATTTCTTAAAACAGCGTTTTAGTTAAAACCGTGGTCGTGGTACGAGCCATCATTTTCAAGCTTATCAAACATCAAACGTCAAGATTTTAAATTGGTAACAGTTAAATGAAATTAGCAACTTGTACGAAAAAATGGGACAGAACGCATTTTTCCATTCTATACTCTATCCGTTTTAACTATAGACTAGATGGCGATTCGAACGCGGCTGTTTTTACATATATTAAATACAAAATTCAAATTTTGGCGCCATTTCTGGATTTAAAAAAAATCTTCTAATTGACATTTTTTCAGTAATTTTTTTCTTGTATGTACATATCTATCTATTTTTATCCATAATATTAACGAAGAGAACAATAACAAAACTAGCGAACTACTAACTAAAAACTAAGAAAACGCGCACAATGAAAACTATGTAATATGAAATATAACGCCAAAACACTATGAAAATTATATAAACGAAAAGAACAATAATATACTTAACAAACAGAACTGAACAGAAATTAATAATATGTAATAAATCGTGTACTATTGATTTTGTTGACTTTTATTTATTTTAAGTAAAACGTCAAAATAATTGATACAGTTGTGAAGTAAATTTAAATTTCGCGTCAATTATTTTACTGTGTAAACTCGGTTCACGTTTGAACCAATCAGAGAGCTAGAATCGTAGGCCCTATCTCACCCAACGCTCTATAGTTAAAACGGATACAGTGTAGTTTTCTATTCGATTTTTGCGTCCGAGTTGGTAGTGTCCACGATCCGAAATATCGAATTGCGAACTACGAGTATATCCGAAAACTCGGATCGATTTCTAGGATCGTGGACACAGGCCTTAACACACTACAAATAATAAAGTTTATCTGGAATCGACAATTCACATCTCAACTACAGTTATAGATATCTAATTACATACTACACTGCCCTCTGTGCTTATGTTTACCCAGTGACGTTGAAGTTTAAATTAAGTTATTATTCCATAGTTTATGTCTAGTGTCTTATGTTTTTGTGTTTTGCAAAAACATAGGTAAAGAACATAAATCTTTGAGAAAGGCATTATTTAAAAAAAAAAATTTTCACATAAATTATACTTATTTTTTCAGTTATAATGTATCCATAAATATTTCATGTTGCACGTCTATGCCACTATGCATACGAAATGCAATGAAGTTATCTGCAAATAATATATCAAACGGCTTATAAATAACTTTAAAATAAATAGTCTTCTTTCGTGAACCGAACTATAAAAAGTAAAATGATTTCTGGTGATGATAGATGTTTGAAAATTAAGACACGTTAACCGGCATTAAAATTTGTACAATACTAAAACATAATCGTAATCTAAATATTAATTATAAACTACGCTACTAGTTAAGCTAAAACCTGACTTCACTTTGTGTTCATTTGTATTACGAAAACAAGTGAGAATTATTTTGTACTTAAACTGCACTGATGACGTATTCTCGTACATTTTCTACGAGTTAGTGTAATACAAAGAAACATACCTATTAAATCACATTTAAGCTTTTAATTATACACATTTAACTAAGCATCTCTAATACGTTCACGTTTTTAGCAAACGTATCTTACACATTATCAATTCATAAAATTACCTGATTTTCTAATCGTTTTCGTGTATTGGCAGCAAGTTTTCCAGAAGGTGAGGTAACAAAATTAACTATAACAGTAGGCGTTGAACTAGTATTTGTGTGTTCATTAACACTTGTTCTACTCTCTATTTTAGACATCACTGGATTGACGAAAGATGTTTCATTTGTACTTTCATTCCACATTTTAATGAGTCGCTGCATATACTCCGTTAATTCATTTAAATTTATTTTTCTTTCCTGAAATCTTTAAACCAACATATCTTTGACAAATATCTACATTTTTATTAAAATACTACCTATCCTTCTCCCAGCTTCGTACACGGGCTACACCTTGTTCAACTTCATTTAAAATAACAATGTGAGGTACATGAAGTTCGCTGGACTGTTCCTGAATCTCCTCCAACGTTTGAGCTTCAAGTAAAGTACACCTTATACTAGCTGCCCACAATTCTCGTAAGACCTATATTCACAAAATATATACCGTTTTTTTTATCAAGGTGTATATAGGAGATTAACATGGAAAATATAAAAAAAATTCTGCATCAAGTAACACCCATATACATATTAATACGTATATGATGACACCAAATACATGTAAATTGTATATTTTAGTCCAATAATAATGTATTGAAAGACAAGTATTACAAATAGACATTGTAATACATGTTTCTCATACTATTTTTCCTATTTCGCATTAATTTCCTTTTATTACAAAATTAGCCGCCTTGTGGTCGTGTTGATTGAGGCAGCGCACAACGCTCGAAGCGACCGTCACCGCTTGACCCTGAGGTCGTGGGTTCGATTCCCACCAGGGGCTTGGGTGTTTGTGAGTGTTTTCAAATACATTATATTCTTATAAAAAATGTAAATGTAATATGGTAAATAATAAATAAAGTATTTGAATAGGGCTATAACACATTGGTGTTCAAAAGCCGACAAAATATTATTTTATTACAAATTATCAAAAAATATTAAAATATCAAGGTTGGTAACACAGTTTCAATAAACATTTATTTTGACATTTGACAAGTTATTTTCAAGTTAAAATCTATATTTATTATGTTATGAACCCACAAATAAATAACTTTAATTTAAAGAATTGCTTTACTGTATGATGTAAATATTTTACTATAAAAAATCTAATATTAGTAATTTTCCATGAGTAATGACGGGTAATAAAAATTAAAATGAAAGATATTTATTTGACACTTAGACTAAGTTACCAACGTCACAATTTAAAAAAGCCCCAAAACCATTTATACGAAATTGTTCACTATTGGCGAAGAAAATGAACTCGTAGCCGCCTGGTGGCAAAATTATGAACTTGCCTAGAAAGTAATCAAATTGTTGTGTTTACGGTTGTCATACTGCCATTTAAACAATACTGCACTTCAAATCAATTTAATTTATAAATATATGAACTTTATTTGCTTATATCCCTGTCTAACACTGTACAAGTTTTGACAATTACTCTTCTCGCCGGCCATTTTCTAAAATCGGTGCTGCCTCTATCGGTCATTTTCGTTGCCAATAAAGCTACGTTTCCAGCTCTTAACATAGTCACTGTTTTTGTTATTTGTCATAACCTTGAAAGTTTGTCATACGTATAATGGCTTGAGCGTTTCCAGCTACTGTTTTAGTCTTTAGTCTTTGTCTTTGTCATAGCGCATAAACACAAAGTTTGCATGCTTCATACTTTCGTCATAGTCTTTGTCGCTGTTCTGTTGGAAAGAGATAAGTGATGTAAGCGCTATCTCTTTTTATGTTGCGCAGTAGTTCTACGCGTTGTATCTGTCATTATTTTGGTGGTTATGTTATTATTTCTGTGTTGAGATAATATAAATATGGACAACAGAAAGAAAAAAAATCATATTTTTTATATTATAAGTACAAATAAAATTATATCATATCTTATGGATATACAGACAATATTGAAATTTTAAAGTGGAATATTAGAAATATTGTGGCTCGTTCACCATATTAATTTCGTGCTTTATTTCAAATGTTATTTTGGAATTATACAAAATAATTACATTATTACTTAATTTGAGTAATGATTACTACTCATCATTAATATCATTAATAACTATATAATTTTTGAAGCATTGTAAAGAGTTTTATATATGTGTTCCTTTTTTGAGTGAACAAACATTATAAGTACAAAAACTTAAGACTGTGCTTATGTTATCAGCTGGAAATGGCCAATATCTTCTAACAAAAACATAAGACAAAAAACAAAGACTAAAACAGTGACTATGTTAAGAGCTGGAAACGTAGCTTAACTCTGTTTTTGACAAAAACTGTTATGCTTATTTCATAATGGACGTAAGCGTAAGAATAACATAAGCGTAAAGTTGAACTATAGTATTCCTATGGCAGCGTTCACAATGCTGCCACGTATTTCTTACGCTTATGTAGGTGCGTAAGAGTTCCGTTAGAAAAACGTAAAGTTAAAATAAATTCAACTTTACGTTTTTGTTACGGACAAACCGAATTACTGCGCATGCGCGTGAAATGTCAAACACTCTAAACAACTAAACAAGTTGACTTGGGATAGTTTGTATTGATCATCATCATCATTTTTCTTTTGATTTATACTCGTATAATGATGGATATACAATTATGATTGATTAATTTAAATAGAAGCTATGAATGCTTGTATAACAAATAGGATAAAAATTATAAAGATGTTCTTAAGAAAGAGAACATATGGGTAGAGATAGTACAATCTGAAATAAATGTACAAAAAAGCTGTGAATGATAAATAATAAACTTTGAACTAAAATACCCTATGTTAATTACCAACATTTTCCTAAAATAACTAAAATCTTAATTTTTATGTTGTCCTTTGTGAACATACTTAAGATTTTCATAATTTTTATGTTATGTAGTCCTTACGTTTACGGCTATTGTGAATCTAGACTTAAAATTCACTTTATGTACGCGAAATGGGAAAATTATTAAATTTATTCAATTTTGTAATAATTGCGATATCCATGGCACTTGTATAAAAAAATTGACACTGACAAGTCATATGATATAAATGTATCATTTCATAACATATCACAATAGGTCTGTTTGTATAATTCTAGCTGCACGAACTTGTAATTTTGTGAAAAATATGTTCGTTTGTGTTTTCTAAGCTTAGATCATACAGCTTACGCTTCTTAAGCTATATGATCTAAGTTTCGGAGTCTACAGAAAAAAATATATTTTTCGACCAATGGTTCTCAAAATACGGGACCTAACTTTTTACCTTCCGTCACCTTTAGGTAAGGAAGGTATTGTCTTTGGTCAAAAAATTCGGTGGTGAGTTTTTGATGAATAAGCACGTTTTAAGGTCCCTAGAATACGATTTTACTATTTTTACGATGATGTCTGTATGTCTGTATGTATGTATGTATGTATGTATGTATGTATGTATGTATGTATGTATGTATGTATGTATGTATGTATGTATGTATGTATGTATGTATGTATGTATGTATGTATGTATGTATGTATGTATGTATGTATGTATGTATGTATGTATGTATGTATGTATGTATGTATGTATGTATGTATGTATGTATGTATGTATGTATGTATGTATGTATGTATGTATGTATGTATGTATGTATGTATGTATGTATGTATGTATGTATGTATGTATGTATGTATGTATGTATGTATGTATGTATGTATGTATGTATGCATGCATGCATGCATGCATGTATGTATGTATGTATGTATGTATGTATGTATGTATGTATGTATGTATGTATGTATGTATGTATGTATGTATGTATGTATGTATGTATGTATGTATGTATGTATGTATGTATGTATGTATGTATGTATGTATGTATGTATGTATGTATGTATGTATGTATGTATGTATGTATGTATGTATGTATGTATGTATGTATGTATGTATGTATGTATGTATGTATGTATGTATGTATGTATGTATGTATGTATGTATGTATGTATGTATGTATGTATGTATGTATGTATGTATGTATGTATGTATGTATGTATGTATGTATGTATGTATGTATGTATGTATGTATGTATGTATGTATGTATGTATGTATGTATGTATGTATGTATGTATGTATGTATGTATGTATGTATGTATGTATGTATGTATGTATGTATGTATGTATGT